>VMDO01043197.1:0-10070 GCA_007922755.1 Pedetes capensis
TCTCCTTTTTTCTTCCTCTTCCTTCTTCTTTTCCTCTTCTGAATATCCAGTTGTTCCACATACATCTGTTGAAAATCATCTTTTCTCCAATAATTCCCTTTGCACTTTTGTTAAAAATTAGTCATTAAATATTTGTGAGTCTGTTGATAGCCTTTATATTCAGTTCCATCAATTTGTCTATTTTGATGCCAATATCATACTATATTAATTATTATACTTAATAATACATTTTGAAGTCAAGTACCACTAATCCTTCAAATCTGTGATTCTAATTCAAAGCCATTTTGATTGTTTGATATCCCTTAATTCCTTTTGAATGTTCAAATCCCCTTGTTGGTTTTCCCCAGAACTCCTACTATGACCTTGATTTGAGATTGCATTTCATTATAGATGAATTTGGTAAGAATTATTACCTTAACAATATTGAGTTTTCTTATATCTTCTATATTTAAGCTATGTTTTTCAGTGTTTGGATCTTTCATATTTTTGTCAGATTTAGCCCTGCATATTTCATAGTTTTGATGCTATTTCAAGTAGTAGTATCTTATTTCAAGCTCTGATTTTATTGTTATTACATAGAATACAACTTGGTTAATATTTCTAGGTATTTCAGATTTTATAACACAATTATATCATCCACAAATATAGTTATACTTATTTTCAAACTAGATGCCTTTTGTGTTATTTCTTGCCCTATTGCACAGTCTACAGTCTTCACTAAAATGTTCAATAAGTGCAGTAAGAGCAGATATCCCTGTTTTTTTCCTACTATTTGAGGTTATGCTTTCAGTCTTTCACTATTAAGTTTGATGGTACCTGTATATTTTTCCTAGATAGTCTTTATCAGGTTATGAGAGTTGCTGAGAGTTTTTATCAGGAATAGATGTTGGAATATCACAAATAACATCCTCCCTATCCTCTCTCAACCTTCGTCTTCTCTCTCATAGCTGTTTAACACTGTAAATTTATTTCTATATATTGCTTAGTAACATCTAACAAATTTTTATATGCTATATTTTTATTTTAGGTCAGTTCAAAACGCCTTTTTCCATTTTCATTTTTTATTTGCCCTGTGTTGTTGTTGTTGTTGTTGTTGTTGTTGTTGTTAGGTGTCATTGAATTGGTGTTCAAATCACAGCAACCCTATATAGGAATAGATGAAACACTATTGTTGTGCCTCCCTGCTGTTCATAGGGTTTTCAATTGCTGATTGTTTTTTGGGGGTGACTTCTCTGGTCCTTCTCCCAAGCTTATAGCAGCTGGTATAAGGTGGTCTCCTATCCAAGTACTAACCAGGCCGAACCTTGCCTAGCTTCCATGATCTGATGGGATGGAATGCTGCAGTGGTACAGCTGCAGCCTTATTTGACCTATGGGTTATCTTAAATCATGTTGTTTTTCCCAGTATTTGGAGATTTTACAGAGCTTTTTTTCTGTTATCAAGTTTTATTTTAATTTCCTTTGTCACAGAATATCTTTTGTAAGACTTGAATTATTTTAAATTCAGTGGCATTTGTTTTGTGGCTCTGACTGTGGTCCCTGAGTAAATGTTGTTTATGAACTTAAGGAAAATGCATGTCATACTGTCAGATGGAGTGGTCTATAATTTTCAAGTTGGTGTTGGCCCAGTCTTCTATGTTCTTACTGAACTTATATTTACTTCCTCTATCAATATTGACAAGGTAGTTTTGAAAGCAGAGTTTTAGGGTAGAAGCCCCAGGTCTTGGGAATCCCAACAGAGTACACCCATCCCAACTTAGACTCTGGAAGTGTGAAGTCTTGAGTCTGAATTAAAGCTTGAGCACTATTTGTGCAATATTTGATCTATTCGATAGGCTCTCTGAACTTTAATTCCAACATCTATAAAATAAACATACTACATAACTGGCAAAGTTGTGAGAATTGTAAGTAAATAACAAATGCAATGCATTTAGCACATTGTTCTCACATTAATTGTGTGCACCTACTATCACTGGGTAAGGAGGAAAAGAACATAGAATAAACAGGAATGGCACAAGTTGAATATGGTAAAACAAGATGCAAAAGTGTAGCTATGTTGTTTGCAGATGGTAAAAGTATGAACTGCTAACGTTGATATTTCTAACTCTCCAAAGTCAAATATTAGATCTTATATATCTGTCTATTTACAAATGAAAATAAGCTGAGGAGGAAGGGAAAATATTTGAAAACAGGAAATATAGACTAGACAATTTTGCATATACAAGACCATAGAAATCTGCTTTAAAATGTACTTAATTTGCATTCATGTTTTGTTCATTAGGAAAATTGGCTTGTAACATCTCTTCACAATGTCTTTTTATATCATGCCTTAATGGGGATGAGCTAGGAAATTTGGAACATTTTGAAAATCTTACTGATGTGCCAGTAATATTTGTATTAGATAAAATGTATAACCTTTGATTGCTAAAAATCAAATACACTTTACAAATTTTTGGACTCATTAGTCAAATGTATTGAAATTGACCAAATATTTTGGTGCAAGAACTGTGTATTTTTTCAACATATTGGCAACAAAAATGTTAATTTGTATGTAACTATTTATTCTTAGCAATATATTTCTAATTTCATAGCACTGAAATATACTTATTTGAATACCACATATTATACTCATTTATGGTTAAATTGCATTGATACCCTTTTCTTTTTGATAATTTTCAGCGTCTTGAGAAGTCTTACAGTATTCGAGATACTTACTTAGGTGTTATTTCATTTTCCTCAAAAAATTATCTTTGAAAGAAAATATACTTTCTGGATGAATACAGAATGCTTTTAATTTTTAGATAGGGAAGAAATAAATGTATACATGAGGTCTATTATCAATAAGTTAATAAATTATGCCTTTTTCTCTTCCTTGCTATGAGGAACAGGAAATTCTCCAGCAATTTTTGCTTTGTGATGGGCCCTATACTACCACTGAACCAGAAACTTAGCCCTAGTTGTTTTATATTTGCAAGGGATGGGGTCCATATTGCACTTTTTTAAATATTATGATTATGAGGAAATCTTTTAAAACATGTGCTACAATAACTTCTTTTTACTTTCCCTTTTAAATTACTATGAATCATTTCATAATAAATTAATGGCATAGAGATGCAGCAAAAAATGGCCAAAAACTATGCTCTTGATAATCTATCTTCTGCATCTTACATCTCTCAGAGTTAATAATGATCAGTGGTATGTGTACTACTATCCTACTCTAAAACAACACCTCAAGCTATGAGAGTTACCATGGCACTCATACAGATAAATATTATAAATATTAATGCTGGTATTCAGATTCAGACTCTGGTTTTGCATTTGCATACTGAATAGTTATCATTCAAAAATATATTAGTATAGAGAAATTTTAGCCTGAAGATATTTTCATGAATTTTCCTGCTTACAAGTAGGTAGTGAAATGAAGGATTCTAGTAATTCATAATAACCATTGCTAATGAAGTGGAACCGAACAAGATTAATTCCAGTCTTGTAAAGAAGAAAGATTTTTACATATGGTTTTATTTATCTGTTTACTTATGTGGATCTCCAATGTTCTGAAAATGTACTGCTTTTTAAAAGATAGTATTAGAATATCCAACATGAGTTACTGACTAGGTATCTAAAAAACAATGGAATAAAGTTGGCCGTTTTGGGACATTCATATATATTTTAGTGTGAACCTCAACATTGAATAGAATAAATCTTATCTACTCCATCACCATCACCTCTTAACTAATTTATTGAAATGACCCTATTTCCAAATAAGACCACCTCTTTCTGAGGTACTAGGGACTAAGTTTTCATTCAGCATGTGAAGTTTTGAGAGACACAATTCAATTCATGCAGAAGGTATTAAGTACGTAGAATCTCTTTTTTTTTCTGGTATTGGGAATGAGTGTTAAACACACACAGGGCCTCGCACATACTTTTTGAGTGCAATGCCACTGGGCTGAACCCCACCCATTTTGTATTTTTTATCTTGAATCAGTCTCACTAAGTTACATAGGCCACTTATGGCATCAAAGTCGCCATCCTCCTACCTCCTCCTCCTGAGTCTCTGCACCAACCTTCTTAAATAGAGATCTTGAAATTCATCTTGCCCTCTTCCTCCCTCTGAGGAAATTTCAGTTCAAAACATGGTGTAATTTACAAACGTTCAGATTTGTAAGGCAGAATGGAACATGTGAGGATACTCAAGCCCAGGGCACATGCCAAGTTCTTTTTGATAATGGTGACTCTTTGCTTTTCCTATGTAATTTTAAAGCCATCAAAAATGTTTATTTTCAATATTGTTTTCTGTAGTTGATGTGTTATTTAGCGATCTTAATAAACAGAAAAAAATATGGAAACATTAGGATTTTTTTTTTGGGGGGGGATGAGGTCTCTGTAGCCTAGCCTGTTCTGGAACTCCCCATGCAGACTAGGCTGGCCTGGAACTCACATTAATCTGCCTGTCTCAGTCTCCTGAGTGGTAGGATTACAGGTATGTGCCACCACACCCAGGTCTGACTTGAAAACATTTGTTATACATAAATACATCCCACTTACCAGAAGAATTTCTTAATCAGTCTGAATAACCATTTAGTATTTAGTCTAGGTTGTCTAATCTAATTCATAAATTCATTGAAAAGTTATAATAATCTTCTCATATTTATTTCTTAAATTTCATTGTATGAAAATCCTAGACAAAACTTGTCAATAATCTTTTTTAATCTACCCTGCAAGTCTGAAGATTATCTGTATGAATTGTATACCCATCAGGAAAAAAAAGGAAAGAGAAAACTTAAACTATCTTAATTTGTGTTGCTTAGTAAGTACCTCTTTCCTTTTCTCTTGTCCCTTCAAAGGACACATGCTTTTAAGCACTGCAAATTTGGCAAGTGTGGGTATGAAACTGAATTTTAAATTTCATTTAATTTTAATTAATTTAAGTACACACATATGTTAATCTCTATTTTACCAGACATCACATATTAAAGTATTTATCAGTTTTGGTCTATACTTTTCCACTAATGTTATATTCATTGGATTATATGCATTATTATTTATTTCATGTACTTACGCATAAACTCACATGTAAGAATAATTACAGTAATTTAAAATGGTGATGTGATTGTTGAATTTAAAAGTTGTAATTAGTTAAATCTCAAAACATTACATCATGGTGTCAGCCAAATTGGATTTTTTATATCATATATTGATTTTTATGAGACAAAATATATTCTATATGTAATTGCCTCACTTTATAGATTGTATTTTTAATTATTCTGAGACCTAGGTTTGTTGGTTTGGGCAATTTTCAGACATTTAAGAATGAAGCCTAAGACAATTACTTCAAACCTGACACAGGCATTCAACAAATAATTGGTAAATTAAAGAAAAGGCACAAGAACAGAAAGCATATAAAATGTTTTATTGCCTATACTAACCTTTTTTCAAAGACAATAGAAACATATAATGAAATCTTAGTTTTTTATTCAGTCAGGTGCTATGATAGCATTATAGTATATTACAGAAATATTAATATCTTCTTGTTAAATTCATTTTTACCCTTTACTCAAAATGTGATATGACGGTTTTAAGTTTTTTGGCAGAAAGGCACATATTTACTCTGAAAAAATTTATTTTCATTTTATGTGGATAACAACAAAAGTACACTGTTCACTGTTACTAATATGAATAATTTTTTTCATATAGCTGAAATTTTATTTCCAAGCAAAGTAAGAGACCTTTCTTATCTTTAAACTTTGAAGAAAATCTATCAGTTGCAAAGCTTCTGAACCAATGCGGTGTCCACAGCTATTCTTGCTGGGATTAATCACTATAACAATAAATGTTATAACAATAAATGTTATAACAATAAATGTTGAAACAGGCATCTCAAAATGAACTGGAGCAGAAAGCTGAAATGAGGCCCTGGCTGATGCATTTTAAACATAACAAATTTAGAGGATGCAATCCACTCTAGGAACAAATTTACAAGACAAGAGACGTCCTGTGGATTTCATAAACAATGAGAAATGCAGCCAGCCCATCCTCCTGTCCTTCCTACATGGGGAATATATGATGATGAGAACTGTGGCTCATGAAAGTGTGTAGGATGACAGTTTCCCATGGGCCTCAGATTTCTGCAGGGCCTCCAAGCAAACATAGCAGCCACCTTTTTTTTTTAGAAAAAAATCTCTCTTGGAGAATGCTTGTTTTTGGAGAAGTCAGCCTTAGAAGATAGAAAGCCATTTATTTAAGGTAACAAAGCCCGGGCAGGCTGACAGCCTTTGAAATTGGGGTAGTTTCCTCTTTTACAATAAAGAATAGCCATGAGTACTGCCCACTATCAAAGACTCAGTTTCCCTAAGGTCAGCCTCCTGTAACAACCCATTGTGATTGCAGATGTCCCAAGGTCTCACAGCATTACCTTTTGCAATTAGACTTTAGGGACCTCCTCAGGAAAATGCTGATTGACTGGCTTGCTTTTACCTATTACAGTAACCAACATGTACATGGTTAGTACAACCTATATAATAAATAGATAGCATTAATAAAAATTAGATACGTGTATAATTAAAAACTACAGAAATGTTGTTTCCATTAAACTCCTAATATGCACAGTATTTTGATCTAGACTTATTATTTAGTCTTTCAAATTTCCTTTTCTCCTCATTTTATTTCACTTGATCCCTGATCGTTCTGCTTCTATAGAAAGGTTTTTAATATGGACATTCTAGACAGTTTTTGTTTAGAAACTTCAATCTATTTTGTACTAAAGAAAAGACCTTATTGTCTACCCTTATCCCTCTATGTATCTTCACTCCATGATTTTGGTCTTCTTGTTCTCTCTTTATGGAATTCTATCCCTATTTTACCCAATTTGTTCCAATAGTATCACATTGAAATCTAATACTTGCATCAAATGCTGCTGCTTCCAAGATAGAATCATGGATTCCTGTAGTTACTCATAATAACTACGTCTTTGTGTGTTCATTGCACCTGGTGATGATACAGGTCTGGTCAGGTTTTTTTTTATTCCACATATTTATATGAGATATTTGTTCTTAATGTGTTGCTTACTAGATAATGAGAACCTCAAGGCCATATGAGATCCTCTCGTTTTATGCATAGTTAAAGATTATTTCACTTTACTTTTCTATTTGTTACAGTTGGCATTGATTGGCTTATATATTTATTTTATAAGTGAATTCAGATGATTATGTCATGGTATGAAAAAGCATTACATGCTCATTGTAGTCAAATACTGTTGTGACATTTTCTAGTCTGAAACACAAAGGTAAAACCAGCACTGTTGTGTCAGAAAAAAGACAGCATATTATAGTTTTCTTTATGATAGAGAAAAAATTCTGGAAAAAGAAATAAAATATTCTATTTAGAATTATTAACTCAACCATCAAATTGCATTAGGAAGACTGACACTATTTTCAAAGGAAAACTATAGAGGATTGTATGAGTATATAGCATCTGATAGCTTATAGTATCCATATTGCTTTAAACTAAGATACTTATTTAGTATTAGATATATCTATCTCTATCCAGCCAATCAACTAGTCATTTAGAAATTTGAGAGATACTTCCTTTGGGCAGACACTCAGAAAATATTCTTAAATGAAAGCCTATTAAATCAAGATAGTTGTAAACCAATTAGACATGAGCTTTAAAAACCACACACGTCTGTCTCTTTGCCCTACTGTGCGGGCTTGTGTGTTGCGATGAGGCTGAAAGCTATGCCACCAGTATCTCAGATATCAGCGGGGTCACCCATGGTGGACAAGTTTCAGCTGAGCTTCCAGAGTAAGAGAGACTAGGGAGTAGGCACTGGTGAATCACTTCCGAAACAACTAGCTATTGAAAACCCCATCAATAGCAAAGAAATATTGTCAGATATAGTGCTGGAAAATGAGCCCCGAGGTTGGAAGGCACTCAAAAGACTACTGGGGAAGAGTTGCCTCCTCTAGAAAGTAGAGTCTACCTTATGACGGAAATGGAGTGAAGCCCCAGGGACCTTCATTTGCTGATGTGGCATGACTCAAAATGGGTAGAAACAACTGTAAACATCCATTAATAATTGGAATGTGGAATGTACGTGGTATGAATCTAGGAAAATTAAAAATCATTAAAAGAGAAACGGAGCACAAAAACATTAACATTCTAGGCATCAGTGAGCTAAAATGGACTGGCATGGGGCATTTTGAGTCAGATAATCATATGGTATACTATGCTGGGAATGACAAACTGAACAGAAATGGGGTTGCATTCAACATCAAAAAAGACATCTCAAGGTCTGTCCTGAAAGACAGTGTTGTCAGTGATAGAATAATGGCTATACACCTACAAGGAAGACCAGGTAATATGACTATTATTCAAATTTATGCACCCATCACTAAAGTCACAGATGAATAAAAGGAAGATTTCTACCAGCTTTTGAAATCTGAAATAGATCAAACTTGCAATCAGAATGTACTGATAATTACTGGTGACTGGAATGCAAATGTTGGAAACAAAGAAGGTGGCTCAGTAGTTGGAAACTATGGCCTCGGTAAAAGAAATGATGCTGTAGTTCACATGGTAGAATTTTGTTAGACCATTACCTTTTCATTGTAAATACATTTTTTCACCAATAAAAATGGTGACTGCACACATGGACTTCACCACATGGAACATATAGGAACCAAACTGACTATATATGTGGATAGAGATGATGGAAAAGCTCTACATCAAATGTCAGAACAAGACCACGTGCTGACTGTGGATCAGACCATCAACTTCTCATATGCAAGTTCAAACTGAAGCTGGAGAAAATTAGAACAAGTGTATGAGAGCCAAGGTATGATCTTGAGTATATCCCACCTGAGTTCAGAGACCACCTCAAGAACAGGTTTAATGCATTAGATAAATTATAGGAGACCAGAGGAGTTGTGGCATGACATCAAAAGATATCATTCACGAAGGAAGTAAAAGGTTATTAGGAAGATAGGAAAAAAAATGACCATATTACATGTCAAAAGAGATGCTTGAACTTGCCCTTGAATGTCCAGCAGCCAAAGTAAAAGGAAGACATGATGAAGTTAAGGAACTAAACACAATATTTCTAACAGCAGCTTGAGAAGACAAAGACAAATATTATAATGACATGTGAAAGAGCTGGACAGGAAACCAAAAGGGAAGCACACACTCTGTGTTACACAAGCTTAAGTAATTGAAGGTAAAATTCAAACCCGGAGTAGCAATACTGAAAGACTCTACAGGGAAATTGTTAAATGATATGTTATTGTTCTTGTTGTTAGGTGCCGTCGAGTCCGACTCATAGAGACCCTATATACAGCATATGTATGCCTATGGATACCAATTCTGTACCAGGCAAACAATCTTATTTATGTTTAAACCCATTGTTGCAGACACTGTGTCAATCCATCTGGTGGAGGACTTTCCTCTTTTGCGTTGACCTCCCACTCTCCCAAACATGATGTCCTTCTCCAGGGATTGATCTCTCCTAACTACATGTCCGAAATATGTAAGATGCAGTCTGGCCATTCTTGCTTCCAAGGAGCACTCTGGAAGCTCCTTGCTTCCAAGGAGCACACTTATTCTAGGACAGATTTGTTGGTTCTTTTGGCAGTCCATGGTATATTCAATAGACGTCTCCAGCACCACAGTTCAAAAGCATCAATTCTTTTTCTATCTCTCTTGTTCACTGTCCAGCATTCACAACCATATGATGCCACTGAAAATACCATGGCCTGAGTCAGACGCACCTTCGTCTTCAATGTGACATCTTTGCTTTTCAATACTCTCAAGAGATCTTTTGCCACAGCTTTCCCTAGAGCAATGCGTCTTTTGATTTCTTGACTGCTGCTTCTATGGGTGTTGATTATAGAGCCAAGCAAATCAAAATCTTGGACCACCTCAATCTTTTCTCCATTTAGTGTGAAGTTGCGTGCTGACCCAGTTGTAAGGATTTTTGTTTTGTTGATGTTTGGTCAAAACCCATATTGAAGGCTATGATCTTTGATCTTCATCAGTAAATGTTTTAAATCCTCTTCATTTTCAGCAAGCAAAGTG
>VMDO01043198.1:0-10068 GCA_007922755.1 Pedetes capensis
GGCTCTGAATTACTCAATGGATTAATCCCTTGATGGATTCATAATATGATAGAATGATTAGGAGTTGATGAAAATTGGAAGCAGGGCTTAGTTGGAGGTAGTAGGCCACTGGGAGCATGCCCTGAAAGATGCATCTTGTTCCATGCCCCTTCTTCTTCCTTGCTTCCTGGGTGTCATGAGGTAAAGAGCTTTCTTCTGCCATGCCCTTCCTCCATGATGTTTCTACCTTGCCACAGGTGTAAAAGCAATGGAGAGAGCCAATGGAGGACTGAAAATACTGAAAGTGTGAGCAAAAGCAAATCTTTCCTCTTTTAACTTGTTTCAGGTGTTTGTCACAGTGACAAAACATCTGACTAACCCAGACCTGTACCTTCAGACTATTTTCGGTAGATTGCCTGTGGACTCCTGGAGCTGCTCTGCCTGCACATAGCCAGGAATCTGGAGGTCCTGGGAGACTGTGGTTCCTTTTTCTCCTTTACCAGTAGACCTTAGTTACCTTAACAGGTTCTCTTGGGAATAGTTCTTTGCTTGAACATTTGTACATGAATCCTTGCTTCAGAGTATTCTCTGGGGTCTCTGATCCAGGAAAATTCCCTAATGACTTGCACAAGAGTTTGGCTTTAAAATTGGAAAATATTCTCCATCTCTCTTGACACCTATCTTAGTATCTGTATGATGCATTTGGTCTGTGACAGTGACTTCTCAATTTTCCTTCAGGATTAACATTCTAAGATCCCAGCTCTAATACCGCCACTGGTGTGAGAACTGCAATCCTTAGTGGATGATTTGTGTCCTTGTATTAGGAATGGCCTAAATATCTCCACCAATTTTTGTAGATCACCTCTATTATGAATTGAGATGAGAGTAGTCAATATACCAGCAGTTAAGAATAATATATTGGCTTGAGCTCAAGATGTAGCTTAGTGGTGGTAATGCTGTTGCCTAGCATATGGGAGGCCCTGGATTTGATCCTTAGCACTGCAAAAAACAAAACAAAAGACCCCTAAAACATTGGTTTTATAAAAATTACTTGCTTAACCCATACAGGTAATCTGAGACATAGGAAAAATATATATGAATGAATGGAAAATAGTTTAACTAGAGAAGAAAATGGAGATGAAAAATTTTCATGAAAAGGCAAAGGAAAGGATATTTGAGCAAAATAAGTGAAAACTACATTTGAAGTCCCAAAGAGAGGCAGCAGGACACATTTAAAACTTAAACAAGTAGTGTTTAACTTTAAGGATGATTGGAAGAAGCCAGTGACTCAACAAATGTAACTTACCTGACCGTCACCTTATTTTCTTCAAATAGGCCTTAACAAAGGTTCTGGACAATGCATTTCCTATCAGAACTTAATTTTCTTGGTGCATAAAAACAGGACAATGTTCTTGAGAGGCAATAATGGATGGATGGTCAGACATGTTAAAAGCAAGATTATTCTTGCGCAAAGGTGTGAAGAAAGCTAAGGCCCACAGGTACCCTTCTTGTATGGCTTTCAACATCCCTTGTTCATATTCCTTCTTGGACGGTATGGCCTGGCAAGTCCTCTCTCCAAGTGACAATCCCTCTACTCCTTTCTATGCCCACACTGTCACCTCATGTCCTTTGGGTTCTTCCCATCTCTCAAAGTATTTTTCCATCCTCTGGACCTTACTATCTGATGATGTATTAATCAGTGGCAAAGGCTTATTAATTACCTTAAATAATCTCTGTCGCTGTGTTGGCTAGGTAACTGATTTTTCTTGGATAGCAGTATTTTAACTCTTAAAGATAAATGCCTAGCATTTTAGATAATTAGAGGCCTGGCTAAGGCAGAAGAATATTTTTGAACAAAAGTAGCATTTTGTTTCTGGCTTCTTTTCCTAAGAGGGACCATGACACAAATCTGTTCACATAAATTAAGGTTGCCTGTTTGAAGACTGCCCCATATGGCAGCAAGAAGTTTGTATGCCAATATGTAGGCTGATGCATGGGCACCACCAATGCTTTTGTTGTATGTTTGTACTAAAAAAGAACTGGAAGGAGTAAACTCATTTATATGTTTTTTAAGGTGGTATTCATTGACCTGTATACCTGTTGATCAGTGTAATCTGTGAAACAAGTTCCAATTGTCAAAACATCTCACATCATAGGAAGAGGGATGGCTTCCAATAGATAATTTTCAATGTATCAAAATAAGTGGTAGGTTTTTTCATTATTACTCAAGTCTCACAAATGGCTTATTCCTTGCCATACATTGAAGTAACTTCAGGTAGAGCTTGGGTAGTACTTTACAGTACACAAGTGAGGAGTGAAAAGGGTCATGAGAGGAACATTTTGAGAGCATTCTCTGACTTGAAGGAGAGAGTCCAGTACAGAAAGTAACAACTTTCTCCTAAGAGAAGAGTGTTACATTTTTACCTTTAAACCCTGTTAATTTCAGTCAAGGTGACTTTTTGGTTGGCTGGGGAATGTCAGTAGCCACTGACTTTGGGAACCTGAGGAAACTATAAACTCTTGGCTAAAGTAGATCTAAAGGAAGCCAGAGAACAAATTCCTTTATGATGACTTTTTCAGTCCATGCTGAATTTCTCAAGTGTAGCTGATGTCATTAAACCCTCTGCTGTAGGGCATTTAACACATAATCCATCCACTAAAGCAAGATAGTGCCTCTCTAAAGCTAAAAGCAGGAGAAAATATGTCTTCTAAAGATGAATTCCAATTAATGCTGCCTCTTACTCTTGTCCTTGAGTATGACAGGATCTCAAATTGGCAACCATGCAAATGTCTCTGAGGTAAAATTTCCCCAGCTTTCCTGAAAGAAAAACTAAGGAGAGAGAAAGGTAAAAAAGATAGCAAAAGGAGTGATGTAGTACATTTCCCTCTTTTGAAAGATATTCAGTCTCATAGAGCATTTTTATCCTTTTTGTACATGATGTGACTATGGCAGTTCGTTGTTGTTAGGTATCATGGAGTCAGGTCTGACTCAGCAACCCAGTGTACAGCAGAATGAAACACCATCTGACACTGCCAGGCCCAAGATCTTTTTTATGTTTAAGATAGTTGTTGCAGATACTGTGTCAATCCATCTAGTTGAGGGTCTTCCTCTTCTTAATTGACCTGCTACTCTCCCAAACATGAGGTCATTCTCCAGGGATTGGTCTCTCCTTACCACTTATCTAAAATATGTAAGACACAGTCTAGCCATCCTTGCTTCCGAGGAGCACTCTAGTTGCACTTCTTCTAGGACAGATCTATTGGTTCTGTTGGCAGTCCATGGCATATTCAATATTTGTCTTCAGCACCATAATTCTAAAGTATTTAATCTTCTCCTGTCTCTTTTATTCACTGTCTAGCTTTCATAGGGCTGGGATTTAGCTCAGTGGGTAGAGCGCTGCACTGCAGTCTCTGAGGCCCCCAGTTCAATTCCCAGCACCGCAAAAAATGGGAGAAGGGCTTGGCGATCCACTCCCAAGGCAATCCTGAAGCACTCAGCCATTGAAAACCCTATGAAGGTCACTATGAGTTGGGTACCTACTCCACGGCACCTAACAACAACAACTAACAAGCTATCATAACCTCATGATGTGATTGAAAATACCATGGCATGCGTCAGATGCACCTTTGTCTTCAATGTGACATCTTTACTTTTCAATACTTTAAAGAGGTCTTTTCTAACAGCTTTTCCCAAAGCAATGCATCTTCTTATTTATTGGCTGCTATTTCCACACATGTTGAGTGTAGAATCAAGTAAAGTAAAATTGTGGACAAACTCAATCTTGTCTCCATTTATCATGAAGTTGCTTACTGACTCAGTTGTAAGGGTTTTTGCTTTGTTGATGTTGAGACTCAATCCACACTGAAGGCTGTATTCTTTGATCTTCATCAGTAAATGTTTCAAACGCTTTTCACTTTCAGCAAGCAAAGCGTCATTTCCATGACGCAGTGGATATGTGCCATATTTTCATTTTTATTACATGAGCATATTACTGCCACAAGGCTGGGTCTAAAAGGTACTGTTCTTTTGTTGAAAGGTTTCCTCTCTTTATTTTCACGAGGCTGCCAGTATTAATTTTTGCCTTTTTCAACTTGTATAAAAAAGCATTACAAGGTGAAATTTTCCAGAGATAAAATATTTAAGAAACACCCCTTCTTTAGAAAATGTTGAGGAGTTGCAACTTAGTCTTCACTTATAGTTGTTATGAGAGTATATTTTACATGTTAGATAAGTAGAAAATTTAGTCTAAAAGCACTATGTCAATTCAAATGTAACTTTACATTACTAGGGTTGAAGACAAGTGAGCATTTGTAAACTTGATGTAGATATCAGGATATATTTAGCACAGTACATTAGTACTTTTTAAAAGACAGGGTTCACTATGTATAGATTATCATTTTGTATTTGATAGGACAGATGAGTTTAAAAAAATCAACAAATGAGGGGCAATTGTATCAATTCAATGGCATATTATTTACTTAAATACTCCAAAAACTGAAATGGACTTACTGAAGTAAAAATTTGGTTTAAGCATCCTGAACACCTATGATAGTCAGCCTATTTGGTTTCATTATTTCTTTCATTCATTCATCCAATAGTATTGCACTATGTCATTTGTCCAGAAGTATGCAGAGCACTGGGCAGGGGCAGAGCAGTAACCAGGCAAACATGGCTTCTGAGTTCCAAGGTCATTCTGGAGTTTGATGGAGTAGTATTATACAGACAATTACAACCAGGTGTGATAGACACTTTGATGAGGCCAGTAGAGTTGTTATAGGTACGTATAGGAAGAAACATCTAGGATCATATAAGAAACAGTCTTGGTGGAAGGGGGTAAATAGTCAGTGGAGTCCTCCCTAGAGAAATAAGCATCTGAGACTAGACTGAATCACTGGCAGACATAATGGGCTGCAACCCACATTCTCTCTCACAAGACGTATTTCACTCAGAGGCCATCAGTAAGCAGTGCTGCTTAAGGACCAAATCTCTATAACCTTCTGTTCTTTTTAACTGTAAGCCTTTTCTCAGACAGCACTTTCCTTCTCTTGCACATATTGGAGTATGTGGCACTCAACAGAAAGACATCTTGAGGTTCCTCCTCTTTGGTTTAGAGGAGTATGTGGAGGTCACTATGGCATCCACTTGCATTAACTAGAGGAAAATGAGTCATTACACTGTCCACCAGGCATGTGAACTCTGGCTCCAGCTCATTTGCATATTATTCCCTTTACAAATGCATGTAAAATTGAGATAATCTTCATCTGGCTGTGACCAAAAGGATGGAAATGTGTTTTACTTGCTGATAATTTTCTTGTTCTGTTAGTGCTACTTCAGAAGAGCTATGTGCCCAAAGGAAATGTCTGAAGTGGATTCCAGAGGTGGAGTGTAAGTCTTGGAGAGGCCAAAGGAAGCCCTGCATAGTGATGCTGAAGTAGGTAGTTAGAAAACAGCTTATAACTTTTTCTTTGCTGTGGCAAATAGAGCTTGGGAAGACTCAGGAAGAGCTGTTCCTTACTGGCAGGATTGGAGCAAGCAGACCATTAGAAAAAAAATCCTGAAGCAGGAACAGATGTTTAAGGTTGAAAGGACAAGGTCATGGAATATGGGAATTTGGCTATGAGCCCAGAATAGAAGTTAAAGGATTTCATAGAGGATGACTGGAATGCTGCAGTTTCAGGATTTGAGTTTGCTACAAGGGGAAGTTTCACACTGAGACTGGTGTGAATCTGGGTCTGGGTGGCTAAGGGCCTCACGTCTTTGGATTAAAAATGGCTCCAAGAAATAGTTCTGCCTTTGACTGAGGGTAGAAATTTAAGGGAACTTGCAGGTTAGTTCCAGAAACCCAGATGTCACTACAGTAATAATAGAACTGTTTTACCAGCTGCGTGTGAAAAAAAAATGGCTGACAGACGCATTTAAAAAACTAAAAACATATTAGTCAAACAGTTCCATAAACCTTGTAAGTTAATAAAAGTGTGACCAAAAGTGATGTAATCGTTGCATAATGGACAAAGCAAATGGTGTATTACTCTGTACCCCACCAATATTTACCAATAAAGGGGAAAAAAGCAGACTTATTTCAGACCTCTGACCTTCAGAACTATGAAATAATGAATTTTGTTTGTTAAAGTTTGTTACTTTAAGCCATTAAAAAATGAAAACAAACAACAACAAAACCCCCAACTTAGCTGTGTGGCGATGTGAAATGGGAAGGACGGAGTCCTTGGTCTATGGGGGAGCAATTGTTTTTGACACTCTGGATGGTGCTGCCTAGTTGTTGCTCATATGAGCGGGCTCTCTCAGCTGAGCACAGAGGCTCATGCCTGTAACCCCAGCAACTCAGGAGGCAGAGGCAGGAGGATCCCAAGTTCAAGGCCAGAGGCAGCCTGCATAGCGAGATCCTATCTCAAGATGAAACATAAAAAGGGGGCTGGGGAGCAGCTCAGCGGTAGAGCAATTGCAAAGTATGCATAAGGCCCTGGCTTCAGCAGAAAAAAGAAGTGATCTCTCTTTTTCTGTCATGTTCTGGAACCATGCTTCTTCCCCAAGGCTAAATCCTGCCAGCAGCCAGAGTCATCCTAGTTAGTGTGGCACCATGATGGCTCAATTGCGTCTGTGTTGTGTAGAGAGGCATGGCAGAAGAAACCTTGGTGATCCACAGTTGGTCATCAAGGCTTGTCCATTTTCATTGATACATGGCTGGAAAGAAGGAAGAACAACTATTTAGATACCAGGATGACTTATTCAGGAAGGGATCAAGAGCAAGGCACAGAAGGGTACATCTGTGTTACTGCCGTTTAGGGACCTCACAATGGGCAAATGTGATAATCTCCAGGCCATGCCTCCAGACTTTTGCTTAACATGGCAACAAATTTGCTGGCATCTAGAGTGCCTGCCCTAGGGGGACTGCTAAAATCCTCCCTGCTTCCCAAAGAGGAGCCCAGACCATTTATCACAGCCAGTGGCAATGCATGAAATGACGGTAACAAACAAATGAATGAGTGCCCAATAAATCACAGTAGCTTGATTAATCAATAAAGATATTGATTTTTTTTAGTGATATTTCACTTCCCATCCCCCTCCCTCAACTAAGGGATTTACACAGGCCACTGAAAGATAAATTTATCTTGCATTCTTTGGGGCTTGTATTTGACCCAGTGTAATAGGAATCGATCATTATCTAAATGTTGTTTTGGCTGGAATGTTGTAATTTGCTCCATTACAATGTCTAGAGTTGCTTGTACAAGTGCCGTCATCTCTAGTTGCATCGTTCTATAATACAGACCAATGTGTCTTATCAGGAATCCCTCTGGAACTCTCCTTTCTCAGTTATATGTCAATGGGGAAAAATAATACCAATTAGTGGTAACTTTCCTAACAAAGAAGGGCCGTGCTGGTAAAAACTGCTATTTATCAGAAGCAAAAGGCCAGATGCTGTGTTCTGATGCCCATTGTGCCCAAAATGTCTCCTTCCTAAGGAAGGAAGGTTCCTGTTGCCACAATGGGAAGCATGAGTTCCTTCTCACATGCCTACTGCTGGGGGTCACGGGCAGGAGAATTTCTGCATTGCTACTTTAGGGGAGGGCACAGGAGAGGAGTTCGCTGTCACTGGCATCTTTGGGACACAGTGCACTTCCTTTCTTTTCCCACACCAGCCTCCCTCTAGGGTAGTCAGCTTACATCTTGGGGCTGAGGTAATCTCTGCATCCTCTCCTTGTTCCAGTGGGACAGATTCATGCAAAGTTAAAGGGAGTAAAATCTAAAAAATGGACAATCACTTGATTTTTTTTTTTTGTGTGTGTGTGTGTATGTGTAGAAAGAGGCACTGGATACTTGCTAATGACTATGGATCCCTAGTAATGCTGTTTTTTTTTTTTCATTTTTTGTTTTTTGTTTGTGGTACTGGGGGTTGAACCCAGGGCCTTGCACTTGCATTCTCTGCAAGTGCTGGACCACTGAGTTGCACCCTCAGCCCAGTTTTTCACTTTTTGAGACAGGGTCTCCCTAAGTTGTGCAGACTGCCTCTGGTCTCAAAATTGCCATCCTCCTGCCTCCACCTCCCAAGCCACTGGGATTACAGGTGTGCGCCACTGTGCTGGCGGTAATGCTGTTTATGTGACATACCTTTAATTGTTTTAAATTAAAAATAACTTTTAGTCTATTAACTAGTTTTTTATCTTTGATTATATCTTCAAATTCTGGTGTGAATTTTTCCTTTTTTTTCAACCTTAAAAAACATCTCTTAAATTTCTTCTCAGTGTTAGTCATTCCTCAGGAGGTCCCAGCCAATCTCATTATTTAATATCATCTATATGCTGAAATGCCTGCAGCTGTAGTACTGTGGCCTCCGATCCTGTCAGATCTTGGAAGCTAAGCAAGATGGGGCCTGGTTGATACTTGGATGGGAGACCACCTGGGAACACCAGACACTGTAGGATTGGGAGAAGGACCAGGCAACCCTCTCCCAAAAATCAATTCACCTTGAAAACCCTATGAATAGCAGAGAAGCACTGACAATAGTGTTTCACCTGTTGTACATAGGGTTGCTATGAGTTGGACACCTACTTAATGGCACCCAACAACAACAACATTTGCTGAAAACTACGTCAGTTGTTTTATCTGCCTCAGACTTATATCATTCAGCTGTAAGTTTGCATTTCCATGTAGTTGTCTTACACATGTGTTCAGATGTCTACCTTAACACACACACAAAGGACTTCTTCATAGTCATCTGTCCTCGCACCTATTGTTACCCATGTTTTCCTGTTTCATTGAGTAGCACTGGAGTGGACTCAGCTTTCTAAGCCAAGAATGAATCAATCTAATCCTCACAGAGTCTACAGTAATGACTTTAGAATGCAAATGTAAGTGTTGCATGGTTAAAGTCCTTCAAGGTCTTTCCATAGAACGAAAGTAATTCAAAATCCATGTGTGGTCTTCAAGGCTGAGCAAGTTCTGGTTCCTGCATCTCCCCCAGGCCTCTGTTCATTCTGCTTGACTCTAGCTACACTTACCTTCTTTCTTTTCTTGAACACACCAAGGCCTTTCCTACTTTGCACTTTTTGCCTTATTATTCCCTCTGCCTGGAGGACATTTTACCCTATATTGCTTACCTTTGGTGAAATATCATCTCTTCACAGATGCACTTTCTAACTATCCTTTCCAGAGTAAAGTCCTTCTGTTACCTTCAAAATATTTCCTGCAGGCCACCAGTCTTGATATGTAATTACCTTATTCATTTGTTAGTTTAGGGCTTCTTCAGCCTCCTCAAAAGTGTTTATTTTTTGAGACTAGGCCACATCTCTTTTGTTGATCATCAAATTTCAGTGCCTATGTTAGCTTCTGGCACCTATTGTTATTATTATTTGTTGAATAAATAAAAATGACAAGAAACAACTTACTAAATGACTGACCTGTCAAATTGTTATCTAACACTAAATGATTGATAGTACCTTGTACTAGTGAGAGTGTGGGGCCACCTCACTCTTAAGCATAGTTCATAGCACCATTAACAGGTCTAACTTTTCTGAAAGGCCATCTAGAAATAGAAAAATATAAAATACTTTATGCTGTATGATCCAACAACCTTATTTTTAGAAAGTAATCACAAAATGAGAAGAGATTTATGCCCAAGGTGCTATCCATAATAACACCAAACTGGAAACAACCCAAACATCCACTAAACTGGTTTAGTAAGTTATAGTACATAAGTATAATTGAATAACCTTTTATCATTACAAATGGTGTAGATCTATATGTATTGATCTGGATGAATGTCCAGGAACATACTGTTGAATGATGTTCTCAGATTATTTATATTATATTATGTACAAATATCTTCTTACACCATGTTGCTTACATTTAAATATATATACAGATAGATCTAGAGAGAAAAATGAAGGAACATTTATCCTTACTTATTTATCTAAAGGTTAAGAGTGATTATGTCTTGGTGATGAGAATTCAAATGATTTTTTCTTTTCATGAGTTATTTGGTTTTTGTAAGTAGAAAATAAACTTTTCTACTAAGAATAAAACTTATTATCAATCAATGAAACTACCCTACTCAAATTGTTAACGTTTTATTT
>VMDO01043199.1:0-10068 GCA_007922755.1 Pedetes capensis
CTGACAATTGTGTTTCTCCTGTTGTACAGAGGGTCGCTATGAGTCGGATACCGACTCGACGGCACCTAACAACAACAACAACAAATATATATATATATATATATATAAAATGCTTTTGATAGCAAACATGTTGCCCCTCCCCCTCTCTTTATTCCCTTCTCCCCCCAAATAGTCTGTCTTTTACATTCCTGCCATACATTAAAATATTGGTTATATTAATTGAAATTTAGCATCCAATCATGAAAGAAAATATGTCATGTTTGTCTTTCTGGGTCTGGCTTATTTCACTTAAAATGAAGATCTCTACCTCCATCAACAAAACAAAAATCCTTATGACTGGATCAGTATGCAATTTCACAATAAATGGAGAAAAGATTGAGGTTGTCCAAGATTTTGCTTTGCTTGGCTCTATAATCAACACCCGTGGAAGCAGAAGTCAAGAAATCAAAAGACGCATTGCTCTAGGAAAAGCTGTGGCAAAAGATCTCTTTAGAGTATTAAAAAGTAAAGATGTCACATTGAAGACGAAGGTGAGTCTGACTCATGCCATGATATTTTCAGTCGCATCATATGGTTGTGAAAGCTGGACATTAAACAAGGGATATAGGAAAAGAATTGATGCTTTTGCATTATGGTGCTGGAGACGTCTATTGAATATACCATGGACTGCCAAAAGAACCAACAGATCTGTCCTAGAAGAAGTGCAACCAAAGTGCTCCTTGGAAGCAAGAATGGCCAGACTGCATCTTACATATTTCAGACATGTAGTCGGGAGAGATCAATCCCTAGAGAGAGACATCATGTTTGGGAGAGTGGCAGGTCAATGCAAAAAAGGAAAACCCTCCACCAGATGGATTGCCACAGTGTCTGTAGCAACGGGCTTAAACATAAACAAGATTGTGCTCCTGGCACAGAACTGGGAAGTGTTTCAATCTGCTGTCCACAGGGTCGCTATGAGTTGGACTCGACTCAACGGCACCTAACAACAACAACAGCTCCATCTGTTTTCCTGCAAATGCCATAATTTCATCCTTCTTTATGCCTGAATAACACTCCATGGTGTATATGTATCACATTTTCTATATCTATTCATCTGTTGATGGATACCTAGGCTAATTCCATATTTTGATTATTTTGAATAGTGCCCAAATAAACATGGATGAGCAAGTACCTCTATGGTATATTGACTTACACTTCCTTTGGGTATATACTCAGGAGTGGTATAGCTGAGTTGTATGGTAGTTCTATTTTTGCTTTTTTCAGAACCTCCATGCTGATTTCCATAGTGGACACACTAACTTATATTCCCACCAGCAGTGTATCAGCTTTCCTTTCTCCTCAAATTCTGACTGGGAGAAGATGGTATTTCAATGTAGTTTTGATTTGCACTTCCCTGATGGCTAGGGACATTAAATATTTTTTCATATGATTGTTGGCCATTTGTATTTCTTCTTTTGAGAACTGTTCATGCAATTCATTTGCCCATTTTTTTATCAGACAACTTGCTTTTATGGTGTTTAATTTCTTGAGATCTTTATATATTCTAGTTATTACTCTCCTGTATGATGTATAGTTGATAAATATTTTCTCTCATTCTGTAGGATGTTTCTTCACTCTGATAATTGTGTCCTTTGCTGTGCAAAAGCTTTTTAATTTCATGCAATCCTATTTTTCAATTCTTGCAATTGTTTCCTGTGTTATTGGGGTCCTATTCAGAAAGTCCTAGCCTATTCCTGTGTCTTTAATTTTTTTCCTTATGTTTTCTACTAGCAGTTTCAAAATTTCAAGTTTTATATTAAGGTTTTCTGTCCATTTTGAACTTACTTTTATACAGGGTAAGAGAGAGTGATTTAGTTTCAGTCTTCTACATGAGGATATCCAGCTCTCCTAGCACCGTTTGTTGAAGCAGGTGTCTTTTCCCCAATTCATATTTTTGGCACCTTTGTTGAATCCAGTTTTCCCAGCAACATCAGCCTGTGGATTTTGATAGGACTAATGGTAAATCAGGCTAGGGTTTACCTCATTTGGTAGAGTGCTGCTCTGCACTCTCTGAGGATCCAGGTTCCATCCCTAGCACCACAAAAATGGGAGAAGGATGTGGCAATCCACTCCCTATGCAATCCCAAAGCAATCAGCCATTGAGAACCCTATGAGGGTCACTATAAATCGAACATGACTCAACTGCTCCTAACAACAAACAACGGTGGTAAATCAGAATTCTCTTTCAGCTGGGGTTAGTAAGCTAGCAGAATGTAAACCTGAATCTTTGCTTCTACATGGGGGAAAAAACTCTCTACCTACTGAAAATGAAACCAAGTTAGAAGCAAGCAAATCACCTTTCCTTTGTGTAGTGACTCAGAGACCCAGAATACTTCCATGTCATGGCTCTTTCCTCACTATTGTTATTAGGTGCTGTCGAGTCCAGTCAAGTCCAACTCATAGCGACCCTCACAGGGTTTTCAATGGCTGCTTGTTTCGGGAATGCTTCAGGAATGCATTGCCATGGCCTTCTCCAGTTTTTTGTGGTTTTGGGGATTGAACCTAGGTCCTCAGAGAGTGCATCGTGGCACTCTACCAACTGAGCAAAACCTCAGCCCCCTTCCCTCACTAGGAGTTCAGAATTCTTTCCTTCTAACCAGGAGAATAATAATAATAATAATAATAATAATAATAATAATAATAATAATGGGAACTTCCATCTGCATTTAAAAACATCAAACCTAGAAATGACACATATTCTTCTCACATTCTATTGCCAAGAATAAGTTATGTGGACACACACATTGATGCAAAGAGGGCTAGGAAGTGGGGCTCTTAGATGGCAATCCACCCTCAAGAGACAACCCTAGCTGGACGTGATGGTGTACTCCTGTAATCCCAGCAGGTTGGAAGGTGGAGGCAGGAAGATCACAAGTTTGAGACCAAAGGCAGTCTGCATAACTTAGCAAGACTCTGTCTCAAAAAGTAAAAGAAATGGGCTGAGGGTGCAGCTCAGTGATCCAGCAGTTGCAGAGCATGCAAGTGCAAGGCCCTTGGTTCAACCCCCAGTACTGCTGAAAAGAGAGAGAGAGAAAGGGGGGGGGCGCAACCCTACACTATGGAATAAGTAGCAGAAAGTTTTGGAAGGCCACAAGTCATCTCAGACACCTGATGTGATAATAAAGGGACAAAAAATATAGCTCAGAAGGTAGGCTAGGCAAGATTTTGGAGATCCTTAAACATGGAAAAGAATTCAGACTTGATTCTGTGGGCAGTGGAAAGCCATCCAAAAAGCTTAGAGCTAGAGAGTCAAATCTGTATTAGAAAGTTAATTTTGCAACAGAGTGAAAGGTGTAACAGGTTGCTATATTTGCATGCAGTAGTCCCTCCAATGTCTATGTTGAAATTTAGTGGTGGTATTAAGAGGCAGGGCCTTTTGGGAAGTGATTAAGACATGATGGCTCACTGTCATGAATAGATTAATGCCCTTGTAAAAGAGACATCAGAATCAAAGCACAGTGGCTCATGTCTATAATCCCAGAAGTCAGGAGGCTGAGGCAGGAGGACTGATGTGATTTTGAGGCCAGCCTAGCCTACATAGCAAGTTCCAGGCCAGCCTGGGCTACAGAGTGAAATCCTGTCTCAAAAATGTGAAGATGTGACAACATGGTGCCCTCTTAAAAGCCAAGAAGAACCCTACTAATGTTGGCACCCTGATCTTGGGCTCCCCAGCCTCTAGAACTGTAGCAAATGAATTTCTATTCTTCATACATTGCCATATCTGTGGTATTTCATTATATTAGCATGAATGGACTAAGAAAAAAACTATATTTGCTAAGTCTAGTAGAGCCTCTTTGGCTTCTCTTGTTATGTACACTCTAAGTTGTAGGATTCAAGTCAACTGCTACCATTCTTCTCATCTTCATTGTGTCTTTCTTTCTGCTTTGTGTTTGGTTTGCTGTTCTTTTTTAATAGTTTCTTTACATAGCAATTTCTCTTCTATTATATGCCTTTACGCTATGAGTTTCCCTCTAAATATTTCTTCAACTGTATTCCACATATTATGCTGTCACATCTTCATTATATTCTGTTTTAATTTATGTTGCAAATTTTTATTAGATATATTTATGTGTGTTTTGCTGAGTTTCCAAACATTTTAGGATCCTTTAAAAGGCTCATTTATTGTAGCATTCTCTAAGGCTTAAATAACTGTTTAGTTCTCTTTTTTTCTATATATATCTGACAACAAATTCTACTTCTGATTGTGTGGAAATATCTTTATTTTATCTGGATTTTAAACAAATATGTTTACTGAAAATAGAATTCTTGTTTGTGGTCATTTTCCTTTTAGTGCTTTAAAATGTCATTCCACTATCTTCTGTATTTCATTACTTCTATTGATAAGTATAGCTGTAGCCCTGTGGCATCCAATCCTGTCATATCTTGGAAGCTAAGCAGGGTAAGGCCTGGTTAGTACTTGGATAGGAGACCACCTGGGAACACCAGGTGCTGTAGGCTTGGGAGACAGACGTGGCAACCCACTCCCAAAAATCACTCTGCCATTGAAAACCCTATGAACAGCAGAGAAACACTGACAACAGTGTTTCGCCTGTTGTATAGAGGGTCGCTATGAGTTGGATGCCGATTTGACAGCACCTAACAACAACAACAACAATTGGTAAGTATGGGAGAAGGACCCAGCAACCCACTCCCAAAAATCAATCAGCCATTGAAAACCCTATGAATAGCAGAGAAGCACTGACAATAGTGTTTCACCTGTTGTGCATAGGGTCTCTATGAGTCAGATACCAACTCCACGGAACCTAACAACAACAATTGAGAAGTAAGCTGTCATCCTTATTACTGCTTCTCCAATAGTAAATAGTCTTCTTTCCCCTCTGGCTGATTTTAAGATTTTCTTTGTTTGTTTGTTTGTTTGTTTGTTTTCAATAGTTAAAATAGAAAGTGCTATGGTGTGGAAATCTTTATATGTATCTTGCTTCGGTTGGAGGAGATTCTTGATTCTGATATTTTTCCTCTACTTTGGAAAATTCTCAGTCATTGTGTCTTCAGCTATTGCTTCCACTCCAGTCTCTCTTTCCTTTTTTTTTTTTTTTTTTTGTTGGCACTCCAATTAAAAGAATTCACAAACTTTTCACTATGTCCTACCTACATTTCTTTGTGCTTTAAAAAACATTTCACATTACTTTTTTGTCTCTATATTTCAATTTAGATATTTTCTGTCTTCCAGTTTACTAATTTTCTCTTGAGTCTAATCTGCTGTTAAAACTATCTATTTGGTTTTAGTTTCAGTCATATCTTTCAGCTCTAGGATTCCCATTTGATTCTTTTTTATGCATTTCAATTCTTTGTTGGAATTCTCTACTACTTGTTTTCTCGGTCTTTCCCTTTTTATTAGTGAACATATTAATCATATTTGTTTTATTCGGTGTTAGAGTATATGCTTAGCATTCATGAGGCCTTGTGTTCAGTCTCCAGCATCAAAAATAACTAAATAAATAAATAAATTTAAACTTATATGTACTATCACTAATATCTACATCATTTGTTGGCTATATCTATTGTCTCCTTTTTTATTCTGGTTTTTAGTTATATGGTCCCATCTTTTGAGTATCTACTTAGTTTTGATTTAATGGTAGACATTGTGTATAAAGAACTGAAAAGCTCTGGGTGGTAGGTATATTTCTCCAGAGAATTCTTATCTTTTTCTTCAGTAAGAAAAAAGAGTAGGGGATGATTCTCTTTATCTGACCTTGAACCAAGGTGAATCAATGCTAGGTTACTATTTTGAAAGGGCTCGGTTTTCCTTTGGTTACCCTATTACAAAGGTATGACCCTCCAGTACTTTTAACTGTGAACTTAAGTTTGTTTATCAAGCACTACCTTCCAGCAGGTCTTGTACTCTAATCTTTGTGTCTTCAGCACTGAACAATTGGCAAAAATCTCTTCTTCTTTTAGATACTGTATATTTAGCTTCTTAATCTCTTACCCCAAACTCTACCAGTATTTGACAACTGTCTTGAGGGAAAACTGGCCATCTGTCATGCTCAGCTCTTGCTATCTCCATTTTCACTCGAATCTTGGCATCTTAAGGATTGCAATTTTTCTCTGATCACCAACAAAGCCTCTCTCGCTATGCAAGGCTCAGAGCCTCAGCCTGTTGCACTGTGCTCCAAATCAGCAAATGTCTTTAGGGAAAAGGCAGTTTCAGAATATTAGCTCACCTTTCTGTGTTTCCTTGCTCTCTACAATCTTGAGCACTCTAATCCTGATTGCTTCTACAACTTTCCAATGCCTTTGAACAAATGTATTGCTTAAAATATGGCTTTCTCATTATGAATAAACCCATTATTTTGTACAGTAAATATTTGCTATGCTAATCTTTTAAATATGGCTTTTCTAGCTGTCCTCAGTGGTGGCACTGATTTTTCAAAAGATATTCAAAAAAAAAAAAAAAAAAGATATTCCGTCATTTCCCTATTCTGTATCAACAAATAAATGAGACAAAGTGAAATAAAGTATTTAGAAAAAAGCCTTGGGATTCAGACATGGTGGTACATGTCTGTAATCCCAGAAACTGAAGAGGTTGAAGCAGGAGGATAGCAGGTTCAAGACTAGAGGCAGCCTGCTCATCTTAGTGAGACCCTGTCTAAAAAGAGAAATGAAAAAAGAAAGAAGAAAGATAAAAACCTTTGGGCTGGGATGTAGCTCAGTGGTAGAGTGTTTGCCAAGCATATATGAGGTACAGGGTTCAGTCTCCAGTACCACGAAAAAAAAAAGAAAGAAAGAAAGAAAGAAAGGAAAAAGAAAAAAGAAAAGAAAGAAAGAGAAAAAATTATTGAGTGATTTCCAATAATTAAATATGAAATGACTGAGGGATACAGGTGCTCCTCAACTTATGATAAAGTTACATCTTGGTAGAGTGATTCTAAGTTAAAAATATCATAAGTCAAAAATGTATTGAATACACCTAACCTACTGAACATCTTCCCTTAACCACACAGTACAATCTATAGTATCATTTGTTTCCTGTTGTGATCATACAGCTGACTGGGAGCTGTGCCTCACTGCCACAGCCCGGTATCATAAGAGTGTCATACTGCATATTACTAGCCTGGGAAAAGATCACAATTCAAAATCCAAAGATGGTTTCTACTGAATGCATACTGCTTTTCCATCAACATAAAGTTAAAAAATTGTAAGTCAAATGACTGTAACTTGGGGACCATCTGTATAACAATTCACCATTCATAAGATCTAGGCAAAAGATATGAATGGAGAAAGTTTTTAGATGACTTTTTATTAGGAATTCTTTTAGTTAGTGTACACATTAATGGGCTTCATTATGACATTTCCATACATGCATATCATTGTACATGGCTAATGTTCACCCCCCTATTACTTTCTTATGTCCTTCCTCCCTGTACCTGTTGATTCCCTTCCTACCACAAATTGTCTCCCTTTCTGTTTCCATGTCTTGTATGGATGGATAGATAGATAAATAGATAGACAGACAGACTTAAGTATATAAATTTGAATCTAGACTCTGCCTATGAGAGAAAAGATGAAATTTCTTTTCTCCCCCATTACCTTTTTATTTTGCTCCTCCCCTCCCATTAGTCTCTTTTCTCCCCCAAATAGTTCTCTTTCTACATTAAGGACAAATATATTAAAATATTTAATATACATATTAAAATCTGGCATCCACATGAGAGAAAACATGATTATCTTTCTGGGTCTAGCTTATTTCACTTAAAATGAAGATTGCTAATTTCATCCACTTTCCTGAAAAATGCCATAATTTCATCCTTCTTTACAGATGAATAAAACTCCATGATGTATATATACCACATTTTCTTTATCCATTCATCTATCTAGGTTGATTCCCTATCTTAGCTATTGTGGATAGGCCACAATAAATGTGGGTGATCTCTATAGTATACTGACTTAGATTCCTTCAGATATATAGACAGGAGTGGTAGAGCTGGGTCGTAGGGTAGGTCTATTTTCAGCTTTTTGCAGAACCTCCATACTGGCTTCAATTGTTGTTTTGTTAGGTGCTATTGAGTCGGGCCTGACTCATAGTGACCCTACGTACAACAGAATAAAATACTCCCTGATTCTGTGCCAGGCACATGATCTTATTTATGTTTAAGCCCATTGTTGCAGGCATTGTGTCAATCCATCTAGTGGAACCATGATGGCTTTTTTTCACTGAACTGCCACTCTCCCAAACATGATGTCCCTCTCCAGGAATTGGTCCCTCCTGACCACATGTTCAAAATACATAAGAGACAGTCTAGCTGTCCTTGCTTCCAAGGAGTGCTCTGATTGCCCTTATTCTAGAACCTCTCTGATTGCTCTTATTCTAGAACAGATCTGTTGGTTCCTTTGGCAGTCCATGGTATATTCAATATTTGCCTTCAGCACCATGATTCAAAAGCATCAATTCTTCTCCTGTCTCCCTTGTTCAATGTTCGGTTTTCACAACCATATGATGCAACTGAAAATACCTTGGCATGAGTCTCTATTTCTATACATTTCTATAGTGGATGCACTAACTTACATCCCCACCAGCAGTATATAAAGGGTCCTTTTTCTCCACATCCTTGTCAGTATTTTTTGTGGTTTGTTTTGTTGATGCTATCCATTCTATTTAAGATAAGATGGTATGTCAATGTAGTTTTGATTTGCACTTAATGACGAACGTTTTAAAGAACTAAAAACTCCAAGATATAATTGTATACCTCTCCCACTACTCCATAACTATGAGCCATGATGGCTTAATATAATGTCATCCTTACCTCTGGCCTAACAGTGCAGCTTTTTACTCATACTACTTTTCTGTTATAATTTAGAGAAATCATGTGGGAGTACCTATGTGGTTTTGAGTGTGTTGTTTCATGCTTTTGAGACAGATTATTGTCAAAAGTCCTTGCCAGGAACTTTCAGTGAACTTCTATTGTGTTAACTGCACTCCTGGCTCCCTCACACTTCTTGTGGGGAAGTCAGATCCTATGGGGAGTAAGATTGTTTTAGCTGACATCATTTACAGTGGGAGGAGCCAGGGCAGTGGGTCCTTGCTTAGCTCTGACAAAAGGTGAAGCTGATGGTGAAGCCTGGGGCTACCGTTGACCCACGTCTGGGGCAGCTGCTGATCCAGCAGTCCACTACACAAGGAAAGCCCGTGGCTGTGGCTCTAGGAGCCTACAAATGCACAGATACTCCAATTTTGGGAAGGCACCTAAATTGAATCCAATGTAGCATATTTTGTAGTATAAAATTAAAACTAGAGAGCCAGTTATAGTGGTGTAAACCTGTAATCCCAGCACTCACGAAACAGAGGGAAGAGGATGGTCAAGGCCAGCTTGGGCTACATGGCTACACAGAGAGACACTGTCTCAAGAACAAAACAAAGCATTCAAAAGTTAATGATTCACATTTTCATTTGAGGATCTGCACTTACACTTGTCAGGCAAAGAAAGCTTATGAAGCACTGCTGTTACCTCTAGCCTTTCTTACCTCTAGCCTGGATTGTTGTCATTATGTCCTGACTGGTATGTCTGCATCTAGTTTCAGGGCACTTGAATTCTAATTAGAATGGCTAGATAAAACACAAGATGCCTAGTTAAATGTGAATTCCAGATAAAAACTTTTTTGCATAAGTTTGTCCTGAAATATTATATGGATGAATACAACATTTTAGAATGAAATCCTTCAAAAATTCTGTTAAACATTAAAGCTGACCACTTCCAAATCTCAGAATTCAGTCTCACCATGTGTTCTAAATTTAATCTCCATTGGGACATGTTGCAGATGACATGTTGAACTCCTAGTCTTCCCCGCCCCTTTCCCAATTTCAGCCATATTGCCACTGTCTATCTGGCTATGAGTTTGCCCTTGATCGTCCCAAAGGTCGGCCCTTTGTTTCTAGCCCTTTTCTAGCCTCAGTAACCAGCAATGTCTTTAATAAGATTACAGTACAGTCTCTTTGCTGCTTTCCCTTCTTATATTCCCTTCTTTCCAACCAAGTGACTTTCAAGCTTTGGGCATATGAGTATACAGAAT
>VMDO01043200.1:0-10066 GCA_007922755.1 Pedetes capensis
TGGTTAGTACTTGGATGGGAGACTGCCTGGGAATACTGGGTGCTGTAGGCTTGGGAGAAGGACTCAGTAGCCCACTTCCAAAACAATCAGCCATTAAAAACCCTATGTATAGCAGAGAAGAACTGACAATAGTGCCTAGGATGGCACAGTGCCGGGTTCTGTTTCATTCTGATGCACATTAAGGTCACTATGAGTCAGACTGACTCTATAGCACCTAACAACAACAACAATAATCACACTCCTATGCATAGCAAGCCAGAACTTCTTACTCTTATCTTACTAAAATTTAGTATCCATAGATCAACCTTTCCCATTCCCTCCATCTCCCCTATTCTTTCAGCCGTTGATAACTACCATTCTCTCAATTTGTATGAGCTCAACACTTGTAATTCAGCACAAAAATGAGATCATGCAATACTTGTCTTTGTATGCCTACCTTATTTCAATTAACTTAATGATCTGCAGTTCCATCCACACTTTGTAAACAACAAGACTTCATCCTTTTTATGGCTTTAAAGTATATGTATATATATGTACCACATTTTTTATTCATTCATCAATTAGATAGGTATTTCTAGTAAGTTCCCAGGTGATCCTACTGCTACTGATCCTGAGACCATACTCTGAAAAACACTCATACTGCCCAGCTCTGGACAACTGCAGCTGAAAATTAGAATAACTGGAAAAAGACTACTGACAATATGCCCAATGTGCATGCACTGGAGCTTTTTTTAAATCAAGATTTCCGGTCATGCAGCCTCAGCATCTATATTTTTAACAAAGTCTCCATATTTCAATGTTCACTGAAGGTTAGAGCATTGATCCTGTCCAGTCACCTCACTTTATAGATAACAAAAGGGACATTCAGAGGGTCGAATGACACCCAGTTCAAAACATTTATCTGTAAAGCGGGGATATTTGGATGCGAAATAATTTTGAGGTCCAGAGTTTAACTCTATGGTGGGAATACTCTAGCTGCACCTCTTCTTCTCCTATGGCACTGTCCCCAGATAATAATAGTCAGGGAGGCTTTCTTCATCTGGCCGCCCCAAGTAACAAAAAAGAGAATCCAACAGGGCCACTTGCTGTTGGAAGGCATTCTTGAAGCTCTCCTCTGCGTAGTTTCTAAATATAACAGGCAGCAGGCACTCTGAATAACTCTTGGCGGCTCTGGCTTCCCTAGGATAAACTTTTCTTTCTCCTAGATTATGCTGCACCAGGAATAGAGCCCTAAGGGGAGAAATTCCTCTTCAAAGTCAGAGCTAGATAACACTGTGTGTGGTATTCAGGTTGTTCTCCTTTGGAAGGAGAAAAAAAGGTGGGAGGCAGACTTCTAACATCAGCCAACATCAAAAAGGATATTCGTACTTTGTTCCTGTATCGTGGCCATGGAGGGGTAGCAGAGCGAGTGGGGGAAGTGGTCAGGGAAGGACAATTAATGCATCCTGGCTGGTAGTGGGAGGAATGTGGGCACCAGGTTTGGGTATTCTGGGAGGCAGGGGCAATAGGAAAAGTACATGCGCCAGCAGGTGCTGGCAGCTGCCCTGCACTGTCTCCACCAGCAAAGACTCAGAGCACATTTCCGGTTGCCTGGCTCACTCCCTGAGAGGTGGGTCTGACTTCATTTCTCAGCCAGACATAGACGCTTTTGCTTTGCTCTCTGGTTCTTGCTGTGCCTTCCAGTAGGAGTGAATCTGATGTGACTGAAAAATTGTCCAGAACATATGCAGATATCAGTATCGTCTCCTTCACCTATACAAAGCCCTTCCTCGTTATTTTAGTGCAGGCCAAGCTTCTGTATTTTCCAACATGAGACAGATTTTAGAACTGGAGGTGATAGGATGCTGAGGATCACCTAGTCCTCTCCTCTCTCTTTGCAGAGAATAATAGTCTAAATGCTGTTATTTATTTAGCACTTACTATGTATCAGACACCTATAGCCGTAGCCCGGCAGCATCTGATCCCGTCAGATCTCAGAAGCTAAGCAGGGTCAGGCCTGGTTAGTGCTTGGATGGGAGATTGCTTGGGAACACCAGGTGCTGTAGGCTTGGGAGACAGACCTGGCAACCCACTCCCAAAAATCAATCCGCCATTAAAAACCCTATGAACAGCAGAAAAGCACTGACAATAGTGTTTCGCCTGTTGTACACAGGGTTGCTATGAATTGGATACCAACTCGAGGGCACCTCACAACAACAACAACAACAACAACAACAACAACAACAACGTATCAGACACTTCCTTTAAATTAAATTTAACCCCACTTAAACCATAAAAACATTAGGCTTTGCAGATCATACAAGATGGAAGAGAGACAGAGAGAAAAGGTGTGTCTAAAATTTCTTTTCCAGATAAGAATGCAAGTAGTGCTGATTTCAGGCTCTAAGCCAATGTCTTGCTCTCAGTAAAGAAGGAGGACGAAGAAGCAACAGTGAATCTTTTCCTGCTTTACCCCATCTAATGTCCACCCAAGACATTAGAGCAACTTATTAGCCACCTCAAGGGATACCATGCCACACTGTTCAAGACTTGAGCCAAAACTTGATTTTGAAGTTCTAAATGTCCAGGGAAGAGCTTGCTAGTTCTCTCTTGTCCCCAGGGGATTGGGGGGATGGGGGTGTGGGGGGGAATGAAGCTTTCAGTTTCAACTTTAGACAGGGAGAAGCCCAGTTACTATTAAAACTAAGCAGGAAATTGCATGAAAAATCAAAAACAAGTCTTGTTTTCCATGGGAATTTCTCCAAAGTGCTGAAAGCTCAGGGAAAGTCTGTGGTTTTCAGAAGGTCCTCATCCTCTGAATATGTCCCCCATCATGGGAAAATGCAAGTCTCCTCAGGGGCTGATGTGAGGACCACAAAGCAAAGCACAGATTTGTGATTTATCTCCAGAAATGTGCATGTGGTTGTGGGTGTGTAGGTGTGTGCGCGTGCATGCGTGTGTGTTGGAGTAAAAAGCATCCCAGTAAGGCAAAGATCCCACAGGAAGCCCTTCTCCCACCTAACTTTCTCCATCTCTAGAACAGCATTTTTGAAACACTGCACTTTTGACCCTGGAATTGGATCATTCTTTGTTGTGGGGACAGAGCTGTGCATCTTAGGATATGGATCAGCATTCACGGCCTCTATTCACTATCTGTCACTGGCACTTCCCACACAATCATGTCAATCAAAAATGTCTCCAGACACAACCAGCTATCTTGTGGGCAAGGAAGAGGGCAAAAGTATTCTTGTTGAGAACCACTGTTCTAGAATGTGTTCCATGCGTCCACACACAAATAGGAAAAACATTCACTCAGAAGCACATCTGAGATTCTCTTTGAAGCAGATGACGATCCTTAATCAGCATATTTTCATTAAAACACATGCATTGATGTGAAACTTATGAAAGAGTGAGGTGCATGCTAGGCCCCTCAGGATAATCAAAAGCTCTGCAGTGGTCTGAGGTCTGTCTCCTGTCTAGTCTCAGGAAAGGGACTAGTCCCTCCCCTACCCCAGTCTTCACTCATCTTTCCAGGTGGCTTGTCTCCAGTGTAACCGGTTCCTCAGTCTTCCCATCCCATTAGGAACTCACTCAGTGGTCCTTGAACTTTTACAAGGTCCCTGAAGGCAGATTCCTCCCCAGTTCTGCTGTCTTTGAACTCTCAGGACCTATAACAGGGCTTGGCACCCAGCAGGTGTTCAATCAGGATTTCTGAATAACTATATTTTAATAACTGTTTTCATGTAAATATGTCTTTATAGTTGATCTAAATATTACGTATTTCTTCACAGTGGTCTCTTTCATAGACTGTACATTTTATTTTACCAACCAAATTGCAAGCTTCTTGGAAGCAAGCAGTTTAGCCAAGTGACTCTGGAGCCCCTGGAACAGCAGTTGTCAAGTCGGTCTGCATAGCTCTTAAAAATCCCAACACCCTGACATGACAGTACTGCCTAGACCAAACCCACTCTCCAGGGGTCAGATCCAGGTATGCTACTTTTTTAAAAGTTCCTGATGTGAATCTGATATACAGTCTGTATCTTCTACATCTGCGAATCAATTCTGGCATCTACTTTGAAAAGCACAGTGGAGTCCTAGCCTTCCTGGAGACAAGCCTGCCCAGGTTGATAAAAGCAACAAGGTCCTCAGTTCTCTGGGGTTTACAGCATCTCAGTGGGACTATCATGGATCAGGTTTGGTTGGCTTTTGCTAATCAAAATGAGAAAATTAACAAATGATTATCTAATATATACCTTCTGCCCAAGAAACAAAGTCCTCAGAAGCATGAGCTCCCTGGGACTCATAGGTTGAATGCAGTATCTTAGGGTTGACTTTTTGTTGTTGTTGTTGTTGTTTTATTTTGTTTTGTTTTGCAGTACTGACAGTTGAACCCAGGGCCTCGCGCTTGCATGCTTTGCAAGTGCTGTACCACTGAGCTGCATCTCCAGCCCATGTTTTTACTTTTTGAGATAGGGTCTCGGTAAGTTATGCAGACTGCCTCTGGTCTCCAACTAGAGATCCTCCTGCCTCCCGAGCCACCGTTTTTACAGGCATGCACCACCACGCCCCAGCTTCTTAAGAGTTGCCTTTTATCTTTCAAAGTGTCCAGCAGAGGGAAAGAATGGAGTAGCACTCGTTGATGAGCAGATTGATTTTTTTTAAAGAATTCTTTTTTTAATTGTTATTGTGCTGTTTTTTAAAACTGAGCCCCAAATACCCAAATTCTACTTTCTGAAGCAAAAGTAATCACAAGAAAAGCTGAGAGTGGGGCATGTGGCTATTTTTTCCCACATCAAACACAGCCTGTCCTTCCTTCAGGGATCACAGTACTGGAAACCCTGCAGCAGCTACTGGGATTCAAAGGAGAAGTGAGAAAAGTCTCTGCATGGGTGGGGATTGGGTTTAAAGAATAAACTTGGGAAAATGACATCATTCCTGGGTTTGTCCAGGGAATTGGATCACATAGCTTGTCACACAATGACTTCTGACTCTCTGGGGACCAGCAGAGCAGCTCCAGGGAAGGCCTTATCAGGAGGAATCGGTGTGGAAAAGTACTTTCTGAAATAAAACTAACATAAACCAGGCATGTCACAGTTGGTTTTGGTAAATTTCAGGAATGTAGGAGGAGTTGGTTTATTATGCACACAGACTGGTTCAGATTCGGTTTGCTGAAACCATGTCCCTTCTACTTCCTCCTTCTCTGTTAATAGATAAGGACAGAAAATCACCAGAAAATAAAAGCTACTTTTTTTTTAAGAAGACAAGCACAGGAAAACAGGAGCAAGAGGGCAAGGGGGTGACAGATTGCTGCCCAGAGTTGGAACATGAATACAGACAGTGTAAAAGTGGAGTGGACACAGGCCTGAAAATAAACTACGCAGAGTGATTCTCCGCTCACTCTCTAGACCTTGTCCTATTTTTACTACGTTCTCTAGTAAACTGAGTGAAGTCAAATTTGAGAGAGTACGCTTGTACTTCCTGAAACATATCGCAAGGAAACATTATCTTGATAAATCAATTTTAGGCAGCTTTAAAGTTTAGAACCTTAAAGACTTTGAGCTGGGAGGTACACAAGGGAACATTTCATCTGTCATTGTACAGAGGGAAAAGTTGAAGATTGGAGAAGTTAAATGATGGATCTAAGGTCCCAACGCTATTTTGGTAAAGCAGAGTCAATCTGTATTTTCTTCTGCATGATCCTTTTCTCATTATCCACTGCCATGAAACATTTACCACTGAGTACATAGGATCCAAGGGAAATAAGACTTTCTTAATCAGCAATTTGTTTTAAAATACAAGGGGAAATAAGTTGTTTTGAGTGGGGAGTCATTCTTACATTTAAATGATCACTTTTATGACTGATAATTTTAGTAATTAAATTAGCGTTGAGTGCTTGCTTTTTCCTAACACAATTCTGCTTTCTTCTTATAAGTGTTTATAGCAGAACAATGACATGAGGGAAATGAAATACTGCAAAGACAAGATCTTAAGCCTTCACAGAATATTATATGTGTTAAGGGCAAACTTTCAGGCCCTCATTCCTTCCACTCTGCAAATGGCCTCAACACCTGAAATTTATAACACCAGGACCCCTTCCACAGGAACCTCGTCAGAAGAAAACATAAAGGCACAGCTGAGGAGTGTGCATCCACTGAAGGTTCACGAGGGACCTAACCAGCTGCTATATGTTGATAAAACTTGCAAATACACTTGACAAGCCCCGAAAGACAGAGGAAGATGGCAGGCTTTCCTTACATCTGCTCAGATGCATCTCTGTTCCTCTTTACCATCATCTCTGGGTGTCCCAGGAGCCAGATGGAAAGGAAGATCCTCCAGTTCTGAGCATGACCATCCTTCAATACCTTGAAGGTTTTTTCCAGTGACTATCATCTGGGAAATTTCCCTCTGGGGGCACATTTGATCTTTGATCTCTAAAGTACAGCTTTGTTTCTGGCTTGCGGGGAGAGGGAGCTAATGCTTACATATCCAAATGAGCGAAACAGACAAATGGGAAGGTTTTTACTCATATTACAAGGAGGCTTTTGTTTCTTCAATCCTTTCCTCTCTTTCCTTAAAGAATTGTTTCCCCCTACTTTCTCTTAATGGCCAACTTTTAAGGTACTAGGATACTATTTTTTAAAAATATATAGAATTTTCAAAAAAAAAAAAAAACCACTCAATTGATACCTGTCTCTTCAATAACTGACAAGTCCTACACATGAGGGGTGCTAGTCCCCAGTTTCCCTATTCAGTAGTGTATTCAGGGCTTCTGGGTTTGTCTCAGTTCCATCTTAAACTCAGCACCACCTTTCTAAGACAGAAAGCCATGGCTATTTGTGGAGACTCTGAAAGTACTTGAGGCTGACAGGTGCTATATAAATGAAATATCCTTCCAATTACTGGTCCTGGACTATATTGAATTAAGCTATATCACCATAACTAAGGAAAGAACTCTGCTAAGCAGCAGTATACTTCCTCGTTCTGGTGCGATTCATGCTCATCTCCTCATAAATACAATCATTCCTAAAGAGAGAAACCTAAATTACCTTCGAAAGCATTCTTGTCCCTTGGATGTAACTACACACCATCAAGAATTAAACTGACAGGACTTCAAAGTCTATAAACTAAATCCCAGATAACAGTTCTGAATGCCCTCCCTGCTTGGTACCCAAAGTATCATTTGTCTGTTGTGTGAGAGAAGGATCAGAAACTGAAAACTACTGACAGTATGACAGGTAGCTCAGCAGGACAGCTGATGGAGACCATCACATTTCCCTCGGTGAACTCAATTGCCTGAGTAAATCAAGGGAAGGTCAGTATAGCCCCTGACCTCCCCTCCCCACAAGTCCCATGTGGCTGTTGGCCCTGGACCACTGAACTTGTTCTTGGGGGAGGGAGGAAAGAACCAAGGCCCACATCTTCAGCGAATGTTTAAGTGATACCAAAGATATTTTCTCTCTGCCAGGGGCAGCTGCTCTTTGCCAAAAGAGCTGCTGCTCTCTCAGAGAGGGCTTGAAGCACATTCTTTTCTCCTCACATGTCCTACAAGGGATCTTACTTTACCTATTTCCTGTATCATTACCATGATGGCATAGATGTCCCAAAGTAAGTTCTCCAAGTTCCATACAATCTGTCCCTGTGCTCTGGCCAGTGACTTCTGTTTATGGCTGTGCCACAGTACACAGTGATATGTTCCATCATCAGATGGAATGGAAAAAAGACGTAATTCTAAGAAAAAAAAGATCAAAGAGGCCTCACATCTTGTGTTTACATTTCTATCTGTGCTAGGACTTAGGGCTAAATATAAGCTGATGTCAACACTAACTCCAACAACCTCCCTCGTGTGCTCTTCATGTGGGTCAGTGAACATCTACATAGGGAAAATCCAGGATGTCAACTCTGTAGCTCTCAAAAACTCTGAAAAAGAGATCAGCCAAAAACAACTAAAATATTGCCTTTCCAAGGAATAAAGGAAATGCTCTGTCATAGGCAGGAAATTGATTTAGAGACAGAACATAAAGGGTGGGACAAATGGGCATAACTCAGCCAATCTCATCAGTGCCTTATCTGAAAAATCAATACTGCATCTGGTAGACAGAAGTGCTCTAGAGGAAGAAGCTTCCTGTGAAACAGACAGCAACAAAACGTCCCATACAGAAAGAGAGGTGAATACAGGACCTCATGGGAGACTAGAAGAGGAAAAAGAAAGCCAAAAAAGGAGTTGCATTGCATCAATACAGGTAATACTCTGATTTAGAGTAGAGGGTAAATGGAATAAAACCCAAAAAGGCAAATCTCTGGCATGTCAGATGTATGAGGAGAGCCAACAATGCCCTGTCCTTTTACGAAATCATCCTTAGCCCTAACTGGAAATGTCATACTCTGTTGAAGATGTTACACCTCAACAATACAGGGGAAGAGCCAAAACTCTAACCAAAAAGGAGACAAGATAATCATCTTAAAATTATTAGTAACATTTGGTCTCTAAATGAAAGATGAAGGCTTAATGGGGAGACAAGAAAGGCCAGAGACTGGTTTACCAACACTCAAGATGTTGATGCAGAGGGAAATCTCCTTAATGCTCAGAAGAGAAAGCACAGGGCACATGAAAGGCAATTTGCTTCGCACAGCAAAAAACCAAACAATACAATTAAGAGGTGATCTAGGCACATCCATATGGCCCTATGGCTCGGCCAAAAGTTCTGATAAACTGGCAGATTCACAATGAGTGAGTGAAGAGAAGGAGGCCATCTTGGAAACTCCTACAGTGTACCTTCTGGGGTTGGTTTTAGAGGGAGTTGCCACGCCCCTTGGCAACTTCATGTTTAATAATCTCACACATAAAACTTTTCAGCTTCTGTCAGGGAGAAAATATCTGCAGTTTGACCAGGAATCTAACACACATGGCATTGTTTATGTTCTCTCTTGTGTGTGCATGATGGTGTATTTATATGTCAAAATCCAAACGTCATCAATAAAAAACATAGAAAGTGCTCCTAAAATAAGCTTCCTTTAAAAATAAGTTAAACAAATACGGTATGATTGATGTTGAATATACAAAGTACATAGATTATAAAGTTGTGTTATCACAAGCTGAACAGTGTAAGCCTCGGGGATTTCCTCATTTCCCTTAAGAAATGCATTCAGTTTCACATAAATGCCGCACAATCATTCTAAATTTTATCAGTAGTCATCAGGAACTCCCAGGTATAAATACGCATAAATTTTGGCAGCATAATATTGAGTTGAAAGAACAATGAACTAGGAGTTGAGCAATTGAATTATAGCCCTACTGCAGTTCCTCATTGACTATGGAATCTTGAGCAAGTTGTAAGTTTCTTGTGTTTATTTCAGTCAAAAAATACCAAGCTATTATATGAGCAAAAACATTGCTCTGGGCATTTAGTATATACTGCACTACTAGAACTTAACTTCCAACATGGGTTGATAGACAATGATAATGTAAAGAATAAGTAATATTCACCATTCGGAAAATGATAAATACAATGATGAAAATAAAACAGGTCAGTATGACAGAGTAGGACTGGGCCATTGTTGTTGTTGTTAGGTGCCATCGAGTCAAGTGCGACTGATAGCGACCCTATGTACAGCAGATCGAAACACTTGCCGATTCTGTGCCAGGCAAACGATCTTATTTATGTTTAAGCCCATTGTTGCAGACACTGTGTTAATCCATCTGGTGGAGGGTTTTCCTCTTTTCCGTTGACCTGCCACTCTTCCAAACATGATGTCCTTCTCCAGGGATTGTTCTCTCCTGACTACAGGTCCGAAATATGTAAGACGCAGTCTGGCCATTTTTGCTTCCAAGGAGCACTCTGGTTGTACTTCTTCTAGGACAGATCTGTTGGTTCTTTTGGCAGTCCATGCTGTATTCAATAGACGTCTCCAGCACCACAATTCAAAAGCATCAATTCTTTTTCTGTCTCTCTTGTTCAATGTCCAGCTTTCACAACCATATGATGCCACTGAAAATACCATGGCATGAGTCAGACGCACCTTCGTCTTCAATGTGACATCTTTGCTTTTCAATACTCTAAAGAGGTCTTTTGCCACAGCTTTTCCTAGA
>VMDO01043201.1:0-10065 GCA_007922755.1 Pedetes capensis
CCGAGAGATGGAACCTTTGATCTTTCAATTATCTTACAGGTCAAGGGAAAGATCTTTGACCAAGGCCCACATGGACATCCAGACCAGGTTCCATACATCGTTACCTGGGAAAAACTTGCCCACGACCCCCCGCCATGGGTCGCCCCTTTTATTTCCCCTAAACCTAGGCCTTCCCTACCTCCCTCGCCTCCCGCTCCCTCGCCTCCCGCTCCCCCTTCCTCAGGTTCGCCCTCCCCCCCATCCTCCGCTTGCTGCCCTCTAGAGACCAAAAAGGATCCCAAACTGGTCCTTCCCCCTGACCCTAACACACCCCTCATTGATCTATTGTTTGAGAACCCTCCTCCCTACGTTCCTCCGCCCCCTACAGCCCCAAACGTCTCGGCGGATGAACGAACTGACCGGGCTCCCCCCGCCCGACCAGAGATTTCTTCCCCGATGGCTGGACGCCTGAGAGGCTGCCGCGAACTGCAGCCACCAGGGGGTACCTCCCAGGTTTTTCCACTGAGACAGGGACCTGGAGACCAGACGCAATATTGGCCATTCTCTGCCTGAGACTTATATAATTGGAAGATGCACAATCCTTCCTTCTCCCAGGACCCTATAACCTTGACTAACTTAATTGAGTCTATTTTAGTCACCCACCAGCCTACCTGGGATGATTGCCAACAGCTCCTGCAGACCCTGCTGACGTCTGAGGAAAAACAAAAGGTCCTCCTGGAAGCTCGGAAAAATGTTCCGGGTGACAACGGGAGGCCCACCCAAATACTAGAAGAAATTGATGATGCTTTCCCCTTGACCCAACCCAACTGGGATCATAACACCGTTGCAGGTAGGGGACACCTATGCCTTTACCGCCAGATGCTTGTAGCGGGCCTCCGTGGCGCAGGATGCCACCCAACTAATTTGGCCAAAATAAAACAGGTAATACAGGGACCTGAGGAGTCGCCAGCTGCCTTCTTAGAAAGGATTAAAGAAGCCTACCGCATGTACACCCCCTATGACCCTGATGACCTTTATCTGGCAGTCGGCTCCAGATATTAGAACTAAATTACAAAGACTAGATAACTTACAAGGGCAAACTCTTCAGGACCTATTAAAAGAGGCAGAACGTATCTTTAACAAAAGGGAGACTAAAGAAGAAAGAGAGGATTGCCTGCGCAGGGAAGCAGAGGAAAGGGAGGACAAAATCAGAAAAAAGACAGAAAAAAGAGAAACTATAAGAGAAAGACAGAGAAATAAAGAGTTCAGTAAACTTTTGGCCACCATAGTGCAGGCTAATGATAGGAACGATAGGCTGGGAGAACGAAGGAGGCCCCGAATGGACCGTGATCAATGTGCGTATTGCAAAGAAAAAGGACATTGGGCCCGAGAATGCCCCAGGAAGCCCAAGGCCACCGGACCTAAATCTAAATCACTCTTATTAGATGAAGACTAGGATAGTCAGGGCCAGGAGCCCCCCCCTGAGCCCAGGCTAACCCTCAATGTTGGGGGGCACCCAGTTACTTTTCTAGTCGATACCAGGGCCCAACATTCAGTCCTCACTAGGTCTCCAGGACCCCTGAGTACAAAATCTGCCTGGGTACAAGGAGCAACTGGGGGAAAACAATACCGCTGGACTACAGAGCGGACAATACAATTGGCCACTGGCAAAGTTACCCATACCTTCCTACATGTGCCCGATTGCCCCTACCCCTTACTAGGGAGAGACTTATTGATGAAATTAAAAGCCCACATTCACTTCGAAGAGACTGGGGCTAAAATTTCCGGCCCGGAGGGAACCCCCCTACATGTGTTGACCATGAGCCTTGAAGATGAATATCGACTGCATGAAACCCATGAAGGAAGGCCCCCCGAAATGGACTATTGGCTATAGACTTTTCCCTTAGCTTGGGCTGAATCAGGGGGCATAGGCATGGCCAATCAACAACCACCTCTAATTATAATGTTAAAGGCACAGGCCACCCCCATTTCGGTCAAACAGTATCCATTTTCGAAAGAGGCCTACCTAGGAATAAAACCACACATAAGGAGGTTACTGGATCTGGGAATCCTGACACCATGCAGGTCGCCCTGGAACACACCGCTTTTACCAATAAAGAAACCTGGCACGGGGGATTATCGCCCTGTCCAGGACCTCAGGGGGGTCAACAAAAGAGTTGAGGACATTCATCCCACTGTGCCCAACCCATACAATCTCCTGAGCACTCTACCCCCCTCCCATTTGTGGTACACTGTTCTTGATTTAAAGGATGCTTTCTTTTGCCTAAGACTGTCCCCTCAAAGTCAACCCATATTTGCCTTCGAATGGAAAGACCCCGACCTCGGGATTTCGGGACAATTAACCGGGACAAGACTCCCTCAAGGATTTAAAAACAGCCCCACCCTCTTCGATGAAGCTCTACATCGGGATCTCGCAGACTTCCGAATCCAGCATCCCTCTCTAATCTTGCTTCAATATGTGGATGATCTTCTTCTCCCGGCACCCACCTACAGGGACTGCCATTCAGGTACGAGGGCTCTCCTACAAACTCTGGGACAAATGGGTTATCGGGCTTCCGCTAAAAAGGCCCAAATATGCCAGAAAGAGGTTATTTATTTGGGATATAAGCTAAAAGATGGACAACGCTGGCTAACACCTGCCCATATAGAGACTGTTTCCCGCATCCCCCCAAAAAAAACCATCGACAATTAAGGGAGTTCCTGGGAACCGCAGGGTTCTGCCGACTGTGGATACCTGGGTTTGCAGAAATCGCAGCCCCTCTCTACCCCTTGACTAAACAGGGGACCCCCTTTACATGGACTGAAACCCAGCAGAGGGCATTTGACACCATAAAGCGAGCCCTTCTATCCCCCCCTGCCTTGGGGCTGCCTGACATTACTAAGCCCTTTGAACTATTCATAGATGAAAAACAGGGCATTGCAAAGGGAGTCCTAACCCAGAGACTTGGTCCATGGAAACGTCCAATCGCCTACCTGTCAAAAAAATTGGACCCCGTAGCATCAGGCTGGCCTCCATGCCTGAGAATGGTGGCGGCCATAGCAGTCTTAATAAAAGACGCTACTAAGCTAACTCTGGGACAACCCCTAACTGTGACTGCCCCCCATGCGGTGGAATCCATTGTGCGCCAGCCTCCAGATCGCTGGTTGTCTAATGCACGAATGACACATTACCAGTCTCTGCTGCTGGACACGGACCGTATCCAGTTCAGCCCGGTGGCGACATTGAATCCAGCCACCTTACTTCCCCTCCCGGAGGGGCCAGAGACTCATGATTGCCAGCAGATCCTAGCCGAGGTGCACGGGGTCAGACCGGATCTCATGGACCAACCCCTCAAAGATGCAGATCATACTTGGTACACAGATGGCAGCAGCTATATGCTAGATGGGGAAAGACGAGCGGGGGCTGCGGTGACCACCGAAGACCAGATAATATGGGCCAGTGCTTTACCAGGAGGAACCTCGGCCCAAAAGGCGGAACTTATAGCCCTAACTAAGGCCCTTCAATTGGCAGAAGGTAAGAAACTTAATGTTTATACAGACAGTCGATATGCCTTTGCTACAGCCCATATACATGGAGAGATATATAGAAGGAGGGGCCTCCTGACCTCAGAGGGAAAAGATATTAAAAATAAAACAGAAATCATAGCCTTATTAAAGGCACTCTTCTTACCCCGGAAGCTTAGCATTATACATTGCCCCGGACATCAAAAAGGAATCAGCCCTGAGGTCATAGGAAACCGGTTTGCTGATGAGACTGCAAAGAAAGCCACACGCGGGCCTCAACTTCTGACCCTAAATGCTCCTCCCGGAGAATTTGGGAAAAGGCCGCCCAATCCTCCTCCTCGATCGCACTATAAAGAAAGGGATTTAGACCAAATTCAAAAGTTGGGGGCAACATATAATGACTCTCATGGTACATGGGTGAAAGACGGAAAAACAGTGATACCTGAGGAGGACACCAATTACCTGATAGACTTTCTACATAAGTTGACTCATTTAGGGACAGAAAAGATGAGAACTCTATTAAAGAAGGAAGAAACAGTACTACACTTGCTTGGCCGAGACCAAGCTTTAAAAAAGACTGCTGAGTCTTGCAGGATATGTGCCCAAGTAAATGCCGGCCGCACCAAAGGCCCATCCGGAGCCCGATTAAGGGGCCATCGACCTGGAACACATTGGGAACTTGACTTCACCGAGGTAAAACCTGGCATGTATGGCTATAAATATCTTCTAGTCTTTGTAGACACTTTTTCAGGATGGGTGGAAGCCTTTCCCACCAAGCATGAGACTGCTAAGATAGTGACCAAGAAGCTGCTGGAAGACATCTTTCCCCGATATGGAATGCCACAGGTATTTGGGTCAGACAACGGGCCGGCCTTCATCTCCCGGGTAAGTCAGTTGGTGGCCAAATTACTGGGGATTGATTGGAAGTTGCATTGTGCTTATAGACCCCAAAGCTCAGGTCAAATAGAAAGAATGAATAGAACAATTAAGGAGGCTTTATCTAAATTAACGCTTGCGTCTGGCTCAAAGGATTGGGTGCAACTCCTACCCCTGGCCCTCTTCAGGGCAAGAAACACCCCAGGCCCACACAGAATCACCCCCTTTGAGATTCTGTATGGCGCCCCACCGCCAGCAGTTGCCTTCTTTGATGCAGAAATTTCTAGCTTTGCTAACACTCCTACATTGCAGGCTCATCTCAAGGCTCTGCAGATTGTACAGAAGGAGGTCTGGAAACCATTGGCGGCTGCCTACAACGAAGCGGCCAATAAACCGATCATTCCACATCCTTTCCAGATTGGGGACACTGTATGGGTGCGCAGACATCAATTCAAGAACCTGGAGCCTCGCTGGAAGGGACCTTACACAGTTCTTCTAACAACCCCAACCACTTTGAAGGTGGACGGCATCGCTCCCTGGGTACACGCGTCCCACGTAAAGGCCACTCAGCCGGAACACCGGCCCGAAAACTCCACCCCGGGACCAACATGGAGGCTCCATCGCACTCAAAATCCTCTAAAGATAAGACTCTCTCGCACCCAACCCTGATACTGCTTCTCTTTATACTATGTCTTGTAAACCCCATTCTTGCAAGCCCCCATATCCCCAAACACCTAACTTGGGAAGTTGTTACCCAAATGGGAGAGGTAATCTGGAACACGTCCCACACTGCCCATCCCCAACAATGGTGGCCAGATTTATATCCTGACCTTTGCAAATTGGCCATCGGCGCCACCGCTAATTGGGATATAGAGGGATTAAAACCTGATGACAAGGCCCCAGATAACCCCTCCCCTCCTGAAAGCCAGGGGCTCGATCCCTGGGGCGGTTGTGGTGGCAGCGACAGGAGAAGTAAACTAAAAACTCTGACTTTCTATGTTTGCCCTGGAAACCACCGAGACAGAGCTTTAAACTCCAAATGTGGAGGAATAGGAGACTACTTTTGTAGATCATGGGGTTGTGAGACTACTGGAGACACCTATTGGAATCCCTCTTGGTCCTGGGACTTTATCACAGTGGTTGCAAATTATACGCACCCAACGAAGAGGAGGGATCCCAACTGGGCACATGCTCCAGAATGTAAATCAAATTGGTGTCATCCACTTCGCATTAGCTTTACCGATCATGGAAAAAAGGCTACTGAATGGGCTACAGGATATACTTGGGGAGTAAGACTCTATAAGGATAAATATGATGATGGGCTACTCTTCACTGTTCGGTTAAAAATTAAAAATTCAGAAAACCCTCCGGTGGGGCCTAACAAAGTGTTAACTGATCAGAGGGCCCCCTCAGAGCCTAAAACTCCCAGACAGAACCCCGAGCCAAAAACAAGTAGCTCCACTTCCACTCCTCCCTTATTCCCAGAAGCCGCTTCTGGAACGGGAGATAGACTTATTAGCCTGGTCAAAGGAGCGCATCAAACCTTAAACTACTCTGACCCAGACCTCGCTAAAGACTGCTGGCTTTGTCTCTCACCTGGGCCACCCTACTATGAAGGAATAGCTCTACTAGGTAATTACACCAACCACAGCTCCCCAACAGCCAGATGCTCCGCCATTCCTAGCCATAGATTAACCCTCCCGGAAGTTTCAGGCCAAGGAAAATGTATAGGCAAGGTGCCTACATCACACCAACAATTGTGCAACGAGACCGAACAGGTCTCCCCAGTGTCATATTACCTGGAGGCCCCAAATGGAACATATTGGGCATGCAGCACAGGCCTCACCCCCTGCATTTCAGCAATGATATTAGATACCAATGCTGACTATTGTGTATTAATACAACTCTGGCCAAGAATCATGCTCCACAGCTCAGAGGCTGTCTTAAGCTACTTTGAGGACCATAATAGACCTAAAAGAGAGGTACTGTCGTTGACCATAGCACTCTTACTGGGGGCAGGAGGGATTATAGCTGGTATTGGTACAGGAACAGCAGCCCTGCTTCAGACTGGCCAGACAAGAACCCTACAAGAATCTATAACCACTGATTTACAGGCTATAGAAAAGTCCATTACGGCCCTAGAAAAGTCCCTCACCTCCCTGTCTGAAGTGGTCCTACAGAATAGGAGGGGACTAGACTTACTGTTCTTAAAAGAGGGAGGGCTCTGTGCAGCCTTGAGGGAAGAATGCTGCTTCTATGCCGACCAGACCGGGATGGTCCGTGAAACAATGAACAAACTTAGAGAAAGACTAGCCCAACGGAAAAGAGAATTTGATTCCCAACAGGGATGGTTCGAAGGCTGGTTTAACAGGTCCCCCTGGCTTACTACCCTACTCTCCACCCTTATGGGACCATTGCTGATTTTACTCCTGTTGCTCACCGTGGGCCCCTGCATCCTAAACCGCCTGGTACATTTCATTAGGAGCAGACTCTCGACGGTACAGGCCCTAGCATTAACCACTCAATATCAAATTTTGCAACAAAACGAGACAGATATCCCCTAAATCAGTAAGTAAAAGATTTTACTTTATACAAAAAGAAATGGGGGAATGAAAGACCCTGAAAGACCCCACCTAAAATTGTAACTGCCTGGGATGGCTGGCCCCAATACCAGGAAAGTGGGCCGGGACAGAAAGTCCCTTATCAGAAAGAACCAGAGAGAGGGAAAGTCCCATATCAGATCTGGCAGTAACCGCAAACCGCGCTTTTTGAAATCCCCGCGCGCGCACTTTTCAAAAATCCCCGCCACTACCCCGCGCCTTTTAAAATTCCCGCCACGACCCCTGAAATGTTTTAAATCAACCAATAACCATGCTTCTGCTTCTGTACCCGCGCTTTTGCCTATAAAAGAACAACCGCCCTTTGCCCGGGATGCCCCAGTCACCTGGAGCGGCCGCAGGCGCCTGTGTGAACAATAAAGCTGCCTCTTGCGTTTGCATCCTGTGGCTCGACTTCGGTCCTTGGGCTTGGGTCTCCGTCCAAGAAGGATACCCTACGGGGGGTCTTTCAACCTGCCAGGTGGAGACAGTTATTACCTGCAAGTGGTGAGGGGAGCCAATCAAAATTAAGGTGGTTAGGGCAGGTCAAGCTGGCCAGGGGCCATCTTTACTCACTCAATGGGAGGGGCTGGTTTGAGTGAGTGAGATGAGCCCTGGGGTCAACTAGGGGTCAGCCCCTCAGGCTGTTATGAGGGACCCTAGCTGATAAATATAATTTTAAAAATCCCCAACACACCCCCAAGTCAATTCCAAAATTATCAGCCATTGAAAACCCAATAAGGGTCAAAATGAGTCAGACACAATTCAACTGCACCTAACAACAACATATTCTGCATCAATACACAAAATTCTGGTTGATCCCCTCACCCATTACTGTAAATCCTAAGAATGTTCTAATAATTGAATTTTGTCACCTATATCAGTACATTTCTTCAATCAGAATGATTCATTGAGAAATGTACCAAAGAACAAAGCATACTCAATCAATCTAGTATGATGAAAAAAAGACATGATTTGACTGCAGGGATTAATAAATTATTACATAATAAATTTTGCAAATATCACATGTAGGGAGAATATTCCTACAAATAATGCCAACAAAGAGAAAAGAACTCAGAGACTGAAAGATGTAAATTACTAACAGCAATCTATGATTTCTTGAATCCATTCAGTTTATGAAAATTATTCCTTGCTTTCAGGCTTGTTTTTAAGTATGACTATTGAAATTGACAGCAAGTAAATAAAAGAGAGGATGAGATTGAACTAATTCCCATGAGTTTGATAAAGGCTAGGGTACTATTTGTCCACTGACTTCATTGTTCTACCAAAGGATATAGTTTATGTAAAAAGACCATTCTGCATAGCTATTCAAAATTTCCCAATAACTCTTTATTCTCATGCACCACGAGGCCTAAAGTCAAAAATTACTTTCTGTTTTATTGTTTGTTTATTTTTTGTTTTGTATTACACCATCCTGTATTGTCTTTATAAATTGATTGTTTATGACACCATCCTTAAATGAAAATAAACAAATAAACTAACCAAAAGCAGTTGTTTCTTTGGAAAAAACTTTAGTTTAGGGTCCCATATAATAATGTTTTTGTTGTTGGGTGCCATCGAGTCGGTATCCGACTCATAGTGACCCTCATAGTATTTTCAATGGCTGAGTGTTTCGGGATTGCCTTGGGAGTGGATTGCCAGGCCCTTCTCCCATTTTTGCGATGCTGGCAATTGAACTTGGGACCTCAGAGACTGCAGCATAGCACTCTACCCACTCAGCTAAATCCCAGCCTATAGTAATAGTAGGTCTTAATTGTACTGACATTACCAAAGAAAAGTATCATATTAGATGTTAAGTACTTATTTCTTAATGTTTCCTGAACTGCTCTGTATAAAGTAGGATAAGGGATTTTAACAGGTAAAGAAAAAGAGGAGATAGTCACTAATAAAAACAAATTCATCATGAATATTAATACATACTAATACAAGGATTTGTTCCAAGCCTAAATGAAGAAGAAAACTAAAACATCTGCCAAAATGCAGGAGGCCATTGATATACAATAAAAGTCTTACATTTCCACCCATTTTAGGAATGAGCTTAGTCCCAGAACAGCTGGAAATAACTCTACTTGACTTCTTTGTAAAAAATGAAAAAAAAAAATCTAGGATAATATTTTGAGAAAGATGTCCACAAATAAATACAATTGTTTGGGAAATGCTATGTGTGCTAGTGGAAGTACATTCCCTTCACTGAGACCAGGCTTGCCACTGAAATCAAATCCATTTTTATAAGGTTTGATTGTCTCATAAATTTTGACAAATATACTAAAAGTAACTGCTGTTTGTTTGTTCATAACAAGAGAAAGATTTATTAACTAGCTACTTGACAAAACTCAGGCTACTGAATCAACTATACTGCATTTTAAATGTTATCTTCCATTTTTCAACTTTATAAATTAATATATAATGCATTTAAATTGGTTGTTTATGTATAGAAATTTACAATATTTCACATTGATTAGTTTTAAAAGAATTTTTCAGATATTAACTAAAATGTTTATTTTTCAGAAATTATTCATGAATTCAAAGTATTAGGAGGCTTTTGCATGTCTACACAGAAATAGAATTGTTTAAATAATGCTGTGGTTTGAATGTGGCTTGTCCCCCTAGTGCTCACATGTTGGAGGCTTGGTACCCTGTGTGGTGGATATTAAGAGTGGGGATTAGTTCAAGGTGTTTATGTCACTGGCAGCATTGCTTTTGGGTGGGATTAAATAGCCCTCATAGGACCCCAGTTTGTTCCCACCAGATAGGGTTGTTAACAAAAGAGCAAGACTAGTCTCTTGTGTCAGACTTTCTTCACTGTGACAGATATTTGAGAAAAGCAATGTAAGGTAGGAAGTTCTTATTTTTGACTCATAGTTTCAGAGGTTTCATTTCATGGTCAGCTAGTTTCAGAACTTTGGGCCTGAGATGAGACAGCAGTAGCATTGTAGAACAATATTGTCACTAGCATTCTCTTTTCTCTAAATTTTTTGTAGACATTTTAAATCCAAAATCATATTAATGAGCAACATTGTACAAATACTAATAACAAATAGGTGTAATAATATTTTCACTTTTACCT
>VMDO01043202.1:0-10065 GCA_007922755.1 Pedetes capensis
ATATTAATATCTCATTCCCAAATTGCTTAAAAATTTAATTCAGCTTTAATTAGAATTTCATAATGTATGTGCAGCAGGTTAAAATCATCCTAGTGAAGTATTACAATTAATATGAAAGTTTATAAAATTTACTGGAAAAGTGAATTGTCAGGTGGAATTTGTCCTAACAGAATAAAAAGAAAAAAACTTATTGTAATCAGAGTCTTCTTGTAGCAAAATATAAAGAAATCAGTGAGAACAAAATTAAACATTCAAAATCAGACTGCAAGTATATACAAATTTGTTGTTGTTGTTAGGTGCCGTCTAGTCGGTATCCGACTCATAGAGATCCTACGTACAACAGGTAAAACACTACCGTCAGTGCTTCTCCGCATTCATAGGGTTTTCAATGGCGGATTTATTTTTGGGAGGGGGTTGCCCAGTCCTTCTCCCAAGCCCACAGTATGTGGTCTTCCTTAGCGGTCTCCCATCCAAATACTAACCAGGCCCTATCCTGCTTAGCTTCAGAGATCTGATGGGATTGGAGACCACAGTGCTACAGCTGCAGGCTATATAAATTTAGTGTGCTATAAAAGTGACTAGTTGGTTCAGAAATGAAAAGATGAATTATTCAGTAATTTGTATTGAAATGCTGATTAACTCAATTATAAAGAAATAAAGTTAGATGCATAGCCTATGCAACAAATTGTAGATATACAGAAAATAAAAATATAATAAATTATAAAATTATAAAATAAGATATTGAAAATAATTTTTACTTTAGAGTGAGCTGGCCATTAGAAGTAATAAGTAATCACTAGGAAACAAGAAAAAAGACAAAAAAGAAAAAATAAAATTAATTATGGAAGGCATAGCTTACTTTAGACACTAGTGACAAAATGTACACTGAAAAATATTTACAGTATAACTTACATACAACAATTCAGAGGGAAAAGACCAATAAATATGTAAAATTTGCTACCATTTACTGGTTGTAAGGGAAAATAAGTCAAAAATGTGACAAAGAATTTTAGTCATTGCATTGGCAAAATATTAAAAGATCCATAATATCCAGTAATGGTGAAAATATGGATAGTTGAAATTTTTATGATAATTAGTAGAATGTGGAATTTGCTTTATGTTATGCCATTTGGCACTATTAATAAATATATTGAAATGAAAGGAATATATGTGCATGTATATATTGTTGTTGTGAAGTGCCATTGAGTCAGGTCTGACTCACAGTAATCCAATACAACAGATCAAAACACTCCCCAATTCTGTGCCATGCACACAACCTTTTTTATGTTTTACACCATTGTTGTACCCATTGTGTTAATCCATCTAGTTGAAGGTTTTCCTTTTTTGCCATTCTCCCAAACCTCATGTCCTTCCCCAGGGATTGATCCCTTGACAACATGCCCAAAATATGTAAGATGCAGTCAAGTTTGCTTCCAAGTAGCACTCTTGTTGCACTTCTTCTAGGACAGATCTGTTGGTTCTTTTGGAAGTCCATAGTAAATTCAGTATTCGTCTCCAACACCATAATTCAAAAATGTCAAATTTTTACCTGTCTCCCTTATTCACTGTCTAGCTTTCACAATCATATAATGCAACTAAAAATACCATGGCATAAGTCAAGCATACCTTTGTCTTCTATGTGATATCTTTACTTTTCAATACTTTAAACAGGTCTTTTGCAACAGCTTCTCCCAAAGCAATGTGTCTTTTGATTTCTTGACTGCTACTTCTGTGGGTGTTAATTGTGGAACCAAGTAAATCAAAATCTTGGACAACCTCAATATTTTCTCCATTTATTATGAAGTTATGTATTGACCCATTTGTAAGGGTTTTCATTTTGTTGATGTTGAGGTGCAATCCATACTGAAGGCTGTGTTCTTTGATACTCATTAGTAAATGTTTCAAATCCTCCTTATTTCTGCAAGCAGATGTGTCATCTGCATAACGCAAGTAGTCAGTGAGTCTTCCTCCAATCATGCCATGTTCTTCATCATAAGGTCCAGATTTTGGATCATTTGCCTAGCACAGAGATTGAAGAGTTACGTGAAAGGATACAGCCCTGACATACACCTTTCTTTAGTTTAAGCAAGGCAGTGATTCCCTCTTCTGTTAGAACAACTGCCTCCTGGTCAATGTACAGATTCCTCATGAGTACTGTTAAGTACTCTGGTATTCCCATTCTTCACAGTGTTACTCATCATTTATTAAGATTCACTCTGTCAAATGCCATTGCATAGTCAATAAAACAGGATAGACATCTTTCTGACATTCTCTTCTTTTGGATAATATCCATTTGACATCAGCAATGATGTCCCTGGTTCCATGTTCTCTTCTGAATCTTGCTTAATTTTACAGCACTTCCCTGTCAATATAGTGCTGCAGTCACTTTTGAATGATCTTTAGCAAAATTTTACTTGCATGTAATATTAATGATATCATTTGATAATTTCCACATTCAGGTGGATCCTTTATCTTGGGAAAAGGCACAAATATAGATCTCTTCCTGTCAGTTGGTCAGGTAGCTGTTTTCCAAATCTCTTGGCATAAACAATTTAACACCTCCAGTACTGCCTATGTTTGTTGAAACATCTCAATTAGTATTCCATCAATTCCTGGAGCATTGTGTCTTGCGAATCCCTTCAAGGCAGCTTCAACTTCATCCTTCAGTACCATTGGTTCCTTAGGAGGTGCCCTTTGAAATCATTGCATCTTTCTTTTATTTTAGATGTTTGATGTTCAAGGGGAAGTTTCAGTGTCTCTTTTGACATGTAATTTGGTCTTTTCGCTTTTTCCTGTATTTAATAAACTTTTCCTTTCCTCATGAGTGATATCTTTGATATCATGCCACAATTATCTGGTCTACAATCAGAAGTCTCTAACACATCAAACGTGTTCTTGATGGGGTCTCTGAATTCAGGTGGGATATATTCAAGGTCATATCTTGTCCCTCGTATACTTGTTCTAATTTTCTTCAGTTTCAGTTTGAACCTACATATGAACAGTTGATGGTTTGATCCATAATCAGTACTTAGTCTTGTTCTGACTTTTGATTTTGAGTTTTACCATTTTCCCTTTCCAAAAATGTAGTTAATTTTGTTCCTGTATGTTCCATCTGTTGACTTCTATGAGTATAGTCACCATTTACACTGGTGAAAATATATATTTGCCATGAAAATGCCATTGGTCTTACACAATTCTATCATGTGATCTTCAGCATTATTTCTGTCACCAAGGCTATATTTTGCAACCATTGAAGCTTCTTATGTTTGCAACTTTTGCATTCTAGTCAGCAGTAATTATCAGTACATGTTGCTTGCTTGTTTTATTTATTTCAGATTGCAGAAGCTCGTAAAATTTTCTCTATCTTCATTTTTGGCCTTAGTGGTGGTTGCCTAAATTTGAATAATAGTCATGTTAATGGGCCTTCCTTGTAGGCATCTGAATATTATTGTATCAATGACAGCATTGTACTTCAGGGCAGATCTTGAAATGTCATTTTTAGGATGAATGCAACCCCATTTCTTTTTAATCTGTCATTCCAGGAATAATAGACCATATGATTACCAGTTTCAAAATGTCCCATGCCAGTCCATTTTAGTTCATTGATGCCTAGAATGTTAATGTTTACGTGCTCCATTTCTCTTTTGTTGGTTTCTAATTTTCCTTGATTCATACTACGTACATTCCATGTTCTAATTATTAATGGATATTTACAGTTTTTCCTTCCCATTGTGAGTCATGCCACATCAGCAAATGGTGGTCCCTGGGGTTTTATTCCATTCGAATCATTAAGTTAGACTCCACTTTCAGAAGGCAACTATTCCCCAGGCATCTATTGAGTGTCTTCCAACCTAGGGGTGCTCATTTTCCAGCATTATATCTTACAGTGTTTCTCTGCCATTCATAGGGTTCTCTACTGTTTTTTAGAGTTAGTTAGCCATGTCCTTCTCCCTAGCCTGTCTTAGTGTGGAAACTCAGCTGAAATCTGCCCACCATGGGTAGCCCTGCTGGTGTCTGTAATATCTGTGGCATAGCTTTCAGCATCACAGCAACATGCAAGTCCCCACAGTATGGCATACTGATAGACATGTAGGGGCCTGAAAATATATGTTGTTGTTGTTGTTAGGTGCCGTCTAGTTGGTATCCGCCTCATAGCGACCCTCTGTACAACAGGGGAAACACTATTGTCAGTGCTTCTTTGCTGTTAATAGGGTTTTCAATGGCAGATTGATTTTGGGGAGGGGCTTGCCAGGTCCTTCTCCCAAGCCTACAGCTTCTGGTGTTCCCAGGTGGTCTCCCATCCAGGTACTAACCAGGCCCAACCCTGCTTAGCTTCTGAGATCTGACGGGATCAGATGCCACAGGGCTACAACTGCAGGCTGAAAATATATAGACATATTAAATATGAAAGTAGTATTATTCAAAAAAGACAAAAGAGATAACATTCTATTATAGACCAATAAATTATAGCTGTTCTATAATATAGACTGGTGTCTTCATTAAAAAGGGAATAGAATAAGTATTTTGATCCAGAGATACATCTATGCTTTTTAATAGAGTTTTTCATTGTTATTTTCAAAAGTGACTTTGGGCAGTTCTCAAACCTATCAGGACATAGTATATTGAGTTAGATTAGATACAAGAATGTTAAATTCTATTCACTAATAAAAAGGAACATAATAATACCTGACTATATTTTAAGCAATTAATAAGTTCATTGGCATTTATTTAGAAAGAGGATTAAAAGAAAATTATACAAAAGATGATTTTATTAATGTTTTTAGTTTTAGAGTAGAAATTTTTATAGTTTATTGCTTAATCCTAAGTGTAACAACAAATGCTACTGATAGAGCATTACAGTTTGCCAACCTTTTATTTTTGTCTTTATTTTGTTTACTTTATTTGGTAGGTCAATTCTGTTCTTTAAAACATAGTGTAGAAAACTAGGAAGCAGGCATATCATGACAAACTAGGAACCAGGCATACCATGACTTGTCTTCCAGGGGTACAGTGAATATCCACAGATTATAAATGTTCTTTTGGAGGCACTTCCATGTCAGTACTTTTTGAAAGAAGAGAAAGCAAGCAAAATTTGTATTACAGTATACTTTCAAAATGCAACTAAGTAGAGACTATATTAAAATGAATATGAAATTCTCAATTTCAATTTATATTCTCAGAGCCTGACAGGACATAAATTACATTTATAAATGATATATCTCTTCATGACATTCACATTTTCTAAATCTCCAATGCTTTTATGCATCAGATAAATACTTTAAAACTGCTAAAATTTTCCTAAGTGAAGGCATCCTATTGAATCTTATTAAATTATAAAACCATTAAACGATCTTAAAATTGGAAGAAATGGGAATTAGAACCTCTTAATGCAGGAGCATTTACCTTTTCCTTGTCTTGGGATCTTCAAACAAGGTTGACCTATTTTCATTAGCATAAGATCCTTTTAGGCCATTAACTTTAAAAAAGACAGAATACAAATGTGTGCGACAGAAGCAGCAAAAACAGTCCTCTACTCTATACCATTTATGACAGTTTGAGCCTTTTCAAAAAGGATTATCACTAAGGAAATATCAGAAATAAATACAAACTCATAAACCACCTGTAAAGAAGAGCAAAATAATTTGTACAATATGGATGTCTGAGTCTCTATGGATGTCTCAAGATACTCTATGACATGCAATGGAAAATTATTCAGATAATTACACACATCTAGCATGCCTGAGAAGTGAATGTGTTCTTGTACTTCAGTAGTTCACATATTGTACAACTGTAAGTAAAAGTTTTAAAAATCTACCCAAAAATTAACTTGGTGACCAGAACTCTTCATTCTAGCAGTCTTAAAGCTGTATGGAAGACCAGACTACCCCCTGGTCATACCAACATTACAAATAATCATCTTAAACTCAAAATATTTTAATCACAGACTTTCTGATCAACCCATGCAACTACATGCTTAGTTCTGACTCTATCATTGTTGTTCCACTTGTCCAAACTAAGTATAAAAGTTAATGTTAAACCTAAGAATACATTGTTTCCCTCAGAAAAGGATACCTACAGTTCAGAATTATATAGGCTTTAATAAGGTACTATTATTCTAATGTGACATATTAGATAACCAGAGAAAAGGAAATTTTCAAAAAGCCTACTAAACTCTGAAACCATACTTCTGGCCACAGTAGTGTTATCTGTCTCTTTTTACTGTTCATTAACATTGACCTGAATTTGTGCTTATCATGGTTGAAAGCATACAATCTTTTCCTAGAATTGCATTGATGGTAGCTTTCTTAGCATTCCCACTGTACTTCCCCTAGAATTTTGAGTAGCAGTGACAGAATTTTATTGTATTTGCTTTTTTCTCCTAATGAACCATCTCAACATACACTCTCAGAGTGTAATCTTACTCAGAGCAAAGCATCAGTTTTTTGATCCTGGGCATTTATCATGTATATCCTACATGTATCCTATTTATACTGTAAAAACACAAAGGGCAAAGAGGTTTTCTTTCTGATCACTTCATCTACAGGTCCTAGGACCCTAGTTAAGACAAAGTGGGGTTATAGTAAATAGTTGGTGAATGAATGTTGATAAGTAATAAATGTTTACTGAATGCATTGATAACTAAGTCCCCTAAAACATGGAAGTTCAGTTGAACAAACTATTTTAGCACTGAGAGAATCAGATACTGTTTAAAATTTTAAAAAAAGAACATAAATTTCATCACCCTCTTACTAGTACAAGAACATGCTAACAAGTTCTTCTTCAACAGTCTTGTGATAAGGCATCCATTATCTTGTCTTGGAAGAAACTCTGACTTCATATAACTTTCACTGTCAGGTTCTGGTTTGTGTGGTACACCTATGCATAATAAATTCAACCATAATTTTATATAGAATGCTTAAAAATAAAGTAGCTATTCCTCCACAAAACTCATCTACAGTAAAAAAAATTTGCCTTTAATTCTTCCTACTCAGGTGCTTTCTTCCTAGGTCAAGTACTCCAAGATGCCAATTAGTTTTCCCTACAATAATTATTCTAGCACTGCACACGATATCCCAGAAAGTATGTCATTAAGTATCAAGTAGACTTTGCTACTTATTGTGCATCTATCAATGAATTCACAGTTATAATACTTTCCCGTCATTTTTCTACCCTGTCACTTCCCTCTATCCCTTCTTCTTCCTCCCTGCCCTGCCCTTCCTTTCTCCTCTTTCCCCCTCTGTTTTCTTTTTTTTTTGGTATTCCACTTCTTTGTTCCTTCTTTCCTTTCCTATTTTCCCCTTCATCCACAGTCAGTTGGTTTCTTTGAGTCACATTGCACTTGTAATCAGAATGGTTTGGCACTTAAGACCATAGGTTCTGAGCGTAGAACATGTGAAATCATCAATTTTCAATCCTAAAAATTCTGTGCCCCAGTATTTCTTTTTGTAAAATGAGGCAAATAACAGCATCTAGACTTTATTCTCTCTTCATGCTTGAGTGACAATTTTGCTAAATATAACCTTTTAGGATGAATATTTGTCATCCGAATATTAGAGAAATTTTCCCCATAGTCTTCTGCTACTGTTGATGAGAAATTTAATGACTTTCTAGTTCTTTTTTTCTTAATTTTGATTTGTCCCATAAGCATCAGCTATCCTCAAAAATTTAGAGCACTCTATTTGCCTTTGGAGTCCAGATGGTATATTTGTTTATTTTGACTAGAAGTTGATTTCTTTCAATGCTATATATCTAGATCTCAGCAGATAGATAAACTACATGTGGGTAGTACTCATGTTTTCTCTATTCACCTTTATAAACTCATCTTTGTTGTTGTCACATTGCACTGTATGTAGCAAGCAACAGACATTCAATAAACATTTATTGCTTATATTTATATGAATGATCTTTCCCAAATCCAAAAGACATTAGCCCTGCGCTGCAGTCTCTGAGGTCCCGAGTTTGATTCCCAGCACCACAAAAACGGGAGAAGGGCCTGGCAATCCACTCCCAAGGCAATCCTGAAACAGTCAGCCATTGAAAACCCTATGAGGGACGCTATGATTCGGATACCGACTTGATGGCACCTAACAACAACAACAACAACAATAATCTCAGGACTCCACTCTACTGCACTTAAAGCCACTTTAATAAGGATAAATTATACTAGAGTGACAGTGATGCCTCAGAATATATTTTATTATGGCCATTTTTCAGATAAATATAGATTGTTTATTTGCATAAATTTGCTTTCTTAGTCTTAAAACAATATGGAATTACAGATAAAAAAAGGAGGACTTTCTGTCTAAAAGATTTAGCTGAAATCAGAAGGAAATGATAGAGCTAACACTAGAATTTAAATATGATAATTAAGTCCGGGATTCTCACTTGATACCTGCCCATATGTGAATTATTCTTCTGAAGCCTGCAAATCCAATTTGTGACCACTCTTCCCATTCCTCTATGTTGTTGTTGTTGTTTGGTGCCATCAAGTCAGTCCAACTCATGGTTACCCTATAGTACAATAGAGCAAAACACTCCTTGATACAATCCCATGCCCTGCACTGTCAGTGCTTCTCTGCTATTCATAGGATTTTCAGTGGCTGAATGTTTCAGGAGTGGGCTGCTGGGTCCTTCTCCCAAACCTGCAATACCTGGTGTTACCAGTTGGAGTCCCATCCAAGGAATAACCATGCCCAACCCTGCTTAGCTGCCAAGATCTGAGGAGATCAGATGGAGGGTGGTATGGCTGTAGGCCCCTTGCCCCATAGCAGTCCTTTATTATATGTGACCATCATTTTCTCAGGATCTCAGGAGTCATTTTTCAGTTTTCTGTCCTTCTTTGGCACTTATCCTTTGGGCTTTCACTTTTATTCTTATATTTCTAAACAAATATAATCACATTGATATAAGTATAAAATATTATAACCACGCCTGGGAACACCAGGTGCTGTAGGCTTGGGAGAAGGACCTGGCAACCCCCTCCCAAAAATCAACTTGCCATTGAAAACCCTATGAACAGCAGAGGAGCACTGACAATAGTGTTTCCCCTGTTGTACAGAGGGTCGCTATGAGTCGGATACCGACTCGACGGCACCTAACAACAGCAACAACAACAACAAATGTAATGGTTGGATGAACACGAAACCTTCCTTCTTATTGCTTATCCAAATGTGTGTTTCATAGTATAGAATGGAACAAAATTAAAGAAAGTGTTGCTTATTTGGATAGCCTAAATAACTCTCTATATAGTGGGCTCATCAATTATGACATTTTAGCTTCAAAATCATTTTATCTCCTAGTCCTTTGAATATGTAATTATGGAGCATCATCTCTTCGTTATTTTATTCTCATGTTTGCATGGTTATCATCAGTATCTTATCATCAGCATTTTATGTAAACATCAAATTCCAAATCTAAACACATAAAGAAAAATCATTCATTCACTGCCACACCCACAAAATGTACTATTGAAATTGGAAAAATATATTTTTAAAATAAGTGTATTTGAATATTTTCATTTAATAAACTGAATGCTACATTGTATGATTTTTGAATGATGGAAAAATTTTAAGTAAATACGTTATTTTTCTTGAGCTTTCTCAAAATATAACTTTTTAGTCAAAGCTTATCCAAGATAACTTTTTAGAACAGCTGTAATCTTAAGACACTTTTTCAACTTTTTGACAACCTGATTATAGCTAGATGTTTTTCAACATTCCAATGAAGTCAAATCAAGCTGAAGAAATTTAAAACAACTTGTCAAGATGCCATTAGAGTCTCCTAGAGACTGAAACACAGAATCCATGGCTACAGCTCTTAGTTACAACAGAAGAATTGTTTTTCATAATTCAGCAAAGTAAAAATCAATATACTGTCTCTCTTTTATGTTTTTGTTGGAAACTAATGAGAAAATAAGGTTTTGTCAATGATTAGATATAAGAAACAATAGCTTTCAATTTAGTAAATCTCTAAATAGATGATTTTGAAGGTTTATTTTATAAACCAGTATGATATCAAAATGCTTACAAACAGAACTCTCTATGCTTAGTTTTAAAAAGAACCCTT
>VMDO01043203.1:0-10067 GCA_007922755.1 Pedetes capensis
CTTTAGCTTTATTTTATACTTTTAACACTGAAATTTAAACACAAAGTGGAGCAATTCTACTTAAAGATCATGTATTTGAAAGTCAAAAGAAACAAAGTATACATTAGTATACTTTAATTGACGCAATAATTGGGAAGATTACCTTTCATTCTATGAACTTCTTGCAAGCTTGCTATACTGTGAGTATATGCAATATTGTGTTTTGCTTAGAGCACATAGATCTCTTCTCCATGAGAGATAGTATAAACTGCCCCATCTCTTTGTTAAAGCTATTAGGTAATCTTTCTAAGCAAGCTTTTATATTAATATTTCCAAAACACATTTTCTTCTTAAAGTAAGAGCAATTTAGTTCATTGGCAGGACTCTGTTAGTGCTTTAAAGGGTTCCATTCAAAGGAAGATAAAAACTAAAAGTGATAGTGAATGCATCCACATGGAATGAAGAGGTACCAAATGAAAAATAAGAGTATAATAAAGGAGAAATATCTCTAGACCAAGAGATACTTCCTGCTTCAAAGGTTAGATATGTTACAACTTTACAGCCCATTTTCTTAAAACATTTTGATCTGATATTTTTCCAGGTTGTTGTTGTTAGGTGCTGTCAAATCAGGACCCACTCACAGGGACCCTATGTACAACAGAAAGAAACACTATCATAACTGTGCCACGCAAAGCACTATGTCAGTGCTTCTCTGCTATTCATAGGACTTTCAGTGGCTGATTCTTTTGGGAGTGGGCTGCCGTGGCCTTCTCCCAACACATGGTATTCCCAGGTGGTCTGGGAGTAATACAAGGAGTAACCAGGCCGAACCTGCTTAGCTTCTGAGATGAGGCAGGATCAGATTCTAGGGTGCTATGGCTACAGACATCACGTGAATACAGCATGTTGTAATTATTCTACTGTTATTAAATATGCTTTCCTTCTACATGTTCACCTAAGATCACTCTGGTGGCTACACTATGGAGTAACAGTAAGAAAGTATTAGACCTGCAGCGTTGCTAATAGCAGTAATTCCCAGAAGGAAGTATGATGGGTTGAACCAGTCTCATGGCAGTAAATGGTTGATAGGAAACCATTTTTTGTTGAGGTGGAAGTAGACTGTGAAGGAATTGGAGAGGTCAAGGATGACTCCAAGATTTGGGTAAATAGAAAGAAGGAGATTCCAGCCATTGAGATGGAACACATATGAGAATTATCCAGAGAGTGGTGGGATGGGATGTGCTATGATGGCAAGGTCAGGAGTTTTTTAAATATCCAAGGGAAGACTTGAAAGAAGTATTTGTGTATGCATCTGGAATTCATGAAAGACTTATTTTTTGGACACATACATATGGCATTTGAGATCATCAAAGAAGAAAGATAGTAAAGAGTTCTAAAGATTGTGCTCTGGATGTTCAGAAAAAACAGAAATCCTTAGAAAGAAAGATACATAGAAAGAAAAACATAGAAAGAAACATAGAATCCTTAGGATGGAGATAGAAACATAGATTCTTAGGATGGAGAATCCTTAGGATGGAGATCCTTAGGATGAATCCTTAGGATGGAGAGAGAAACATCCTTAGGATGGCAAAAATCCAATTCAGGAAATGTCTTGGAAGCCAAATTAAGACAATAAAGAAGGTATATTAAAAATAATCATTATAAAGTGAATATAAGAAAGTCAAGTAGGGGACCTTAGAAAAATCAAAAGGAGGGTAAACACCGTTAGATGAGAAATCATGGTGGCTTGGACCTGGCTCATAGCACTAAAGTTACAAATGATCATTTATGTATGAGATAAATAACAGATATTAGAGTCAAACCCTTTTGTGGATGGATTAAATACACTTTGTCTAACACATCAAAAAAAAACTATTTCTCTTACTTTCTGGTGGTGCAAGTCTGTGATCCTGACACTGGGAATCTGAGATTGGAGGTCCACAAGTTCTAGGCCAGCCTGGACAATTTAGGGAAAACTTGTCTGAAAAAAAAAAGAAAAGAAAAAGGAAATCATTATTACAAGACATAATGGGAGAAGCATATAAATAACTTTGCGGGGATATGACTGCAAGAGAATAGAGAAATGGTGAAAATTTGTGTGGTAAAATATGAAGAGAATTTGTTTCGTTTTGATCATTAAAGCAATAGTGCAGATGTATGCAGATAATTAAGCAGAGGATAAGTTGATTTAGGAGAGGAAGAATTAATGGAGCACTAAGCTAGAGTAGGGGCAGGGATTTAGCTCAGTTGGTAGAGTGCTGCTCTGGGCTATCTGAAGCCCTCGGCTCAATCCCCAGCACTGCAAAAATAGAAGGACTTGGCAGCCCACTCCCAAAATAATCCTGAAAACAATCAGCCATCAAAAACCCTATGAACTGCAGAGAAACACAGACATAGTGCCGGGCATGGCACAGTGTCAAGTAGTACTCTCTTCTGTTGTACATATTCTTGCTATGAGTCGTACCTGACTCGAGGGCACCTAACAACAACAATGCTAGAAAAGGTCAGAGCAGATGACATCTACTACACACAGGGTGAGGCAGCTTTTAGCTAGGAAGAAGGAGAATTTACCTATACTAGATGGACAATGAATGAATAAATAAATAAAAGCTGAGAATATGGGTTCAGAACATGGTATAGAAGAGATGTGCTGAGCATAGCCTGTGGGGGCACATTTCTGGTTGCTTTTATTTCCTTAGTAAAATATGCAACAAGATCATCAGCTGAAATGAGGCTAGGAAAAGATTTGTTTAGGGGTTGAGGTTTGTGGGCACTATTTGAAGTTACTACAACCCACCTCATTAAAAGAATTTATCTAGCTATGCTCAGCCACCATTACTGCTCATTTTTTCATAAATTAATGTTCAGTCATATTTCTTTTTGGCTTTTTTTCTTTCAGAAACAAAGTTTTAAGATGGATCCCCTTTGACTTTCATGTACTTGATACTTTGAGCTGATTTTATAATATTTATAACTCACGTATCTTTTTTTTGAGGTTTATCATCAGAATAATACCTGGTTCCTTCCAATTCTGGAACAAAAGGTAGGAGCTAGAGAGATCGCTAGAACATATTTAGGAAGAGAATTGCACAATTACCAAGTTCTTATTTGTTTATTTGCTTCTTAACTCAATGTGTATGGAAGAAGTATATAACTAAGCATATGACATTCATATGAAACTGAAAGTTTTTATTGGTACAAGATTTTAAGGCAGATATCTGTCTATATAATTTTACAATGCAGAACAATTCCAGAATCCATTGAATTCTCACTTAGACTGTAATTATACTGACTTCTGTAATGGAGGTAAGACACAGTATTTCTCAAGTAGAAAATAAGAGCCAATTGGTCTTCTGTTTTACTCTAAGAGCCCAATTGCCAAGACTCGAATCATGTATAACCCCTCCAAAGCCTATGGTATTAAACAAGGACTAAGCTCATGACACATGAGAATAAGAGATCATTTGCTAATCATTTGTAGATTTGCTCTTAACTTTTCATAAAAATTAAGGTTAGGAGACATAATTGTCTTTTAACTTGAAAATAGATTAAAGAAAATATTATCACAACTTTTATTTTGTGACAAGCGTTAATGCTTATTTTATCCAAGGGAGTTTTCTTTGCCAATATTTAAAGTGTACATATGGTACTTTTCTGTAGAAAATACTTAATTTATGTTTTTAGGGTTAAGGTTTAGCTCAGTTGGTAGAGTGCTTGCACTGCATGTTCTGAGGCCCTGGGTTTGTTCCCCAGCACCTCAAAAATGGGAGAAGGACCTGGCAGCTCTCTCAACACACAATCAGCCATTAAAAACCCTATTAAAAACAGAGAAGCACTGACATAGGGCCAGGCATAGCATAGTGTCCATGAATGTTTCATTCTGTTGTACATAGGGTCCCTAAGAATCAGATCTGACTACACAGCACCTAACAACAACATATGTCTTTAGATTCTTGAAAATAATAAAAATAAGAAGAATACATCAGTTATGTATTGCCATATGTTCAGAAAGAAAAAAAGGCACAAATAGCTTTCTTTTCTTTTCAGCACTGTGGGGCTGAGCCTAGGGCCTTGTGCATATTTTACAACTGCTCTACCACTGGGCTGCACCTACAGTCCTGTTTTTATTTTTTATCTTGAGATAGGGTCTCCCTAAGTTATGTAAGCTGCCTCTGGCCTCAAGATTGTGATTATCCTGCCTTTGCCTCTTGAGTTACTGGGATTACAGGGGTGCACCACTACACCTGACTTATTTTCTTAAAAATTTCAACCGTTGTTTTTAAAATTCTGTATTGTTTAATTTTGGAATTGCTTTTACCATTTCTGATTCATTAAATTTAGTAGTTACTTCTGTCTCTTTATCTCTTTTCTTTATTCAAAAAATAATGATAACATTATATTAATTTGGAAATATAAGCTAAGGCTACCACTATATTTTTAAAACATAAGTTATTAAATATATAAATTACATGTGCTTGTTATGAATAGTTATGTTACAGATATTATATCTATTATTATAAACTAAATATTTCAAGTTATCAAAGTCAAGCTTTAATGAAATATAAATTAGAGCCATAAGATTTTTTTACAATGACTTTTGCCATTTTTGTTTGACTTCATTTTTAAACAGAGAACTTTTCAGCTCCATATGTGCAAGGATTTTTAAAGGTCTATTGATTAGTACTATAATTTTTGTTATAGTTTAATTTTATAAATTGCATAGACAAAATGGAAAAAGAATTAAACTAACAAATATGTGATCTATAGATATTAAATATATTATTTTAGATTAGTTAAATTATATTAAATGTATTAGTAAAAAACAAAATTCTATGTACATGAAAATGAGATTTTATACAGTGACTTTCTCAAAGAAAAATATAAGGTGAAACATTCATGCCTTGCCACTATCCTGTGGACAAGAGATTCCCTGATATTTAAGAAAGCTATTTTAAGAAGCTAATTTACTTAAATGGTAACAAGAATTCTATGATTCATTTCAGTTCTAATGCATATTTCTTTGCAATAAATGATATTTCTGCTTATTATGGCAGTGCAAGACTTCAAGAACTTAAATGAAAGAGGGTTAAGTGTGAAAGAGAAACTTACTTTAAAAATTTAAGTAACATGTACTTTGGGAAAAAGCTAATGTCAAGTATTAATAGCAGAGAGTTGATTAGGAATAAATATGATTCAATCATGCAGAGCCAAGTATAAGATAATCTCAGAATGACTCTATGCCTCACTTTACGTTTGGCTTACCACATCCTGAACATTTCCCTTGGTCATTTCTTTCTACATAAGATCATGATGCTGGAACAATTGCTGGAATCTATGGAGAATGATTAACATAGATTAAGAGAAGGAAAAAGGAACCTTGAAAGAAAAGAAAAAATGAACAGGAAGGGAGGGAGGAAGGAAGGAAGGAAAGAAGTAGGAAAGAAATGATTAGTTTATTTTAATAAACCTATATTGGTAACTGATTTGATTCACATTTAAACATATTAAAATTATTATTTTATTAATTTTAATTTAAAATATTTTACAATCTTATTTCAAATTCTATTCATTTCTAAAAGTAATTTAAGTACCATCATTCTGAGTTTTTATTATTGTAAGACTTATAGGGAAAGATGATTTTCTAGAATATGTGAATACATTTTTCCATATGTTCTATGAAGGGTAATATATTAACTGATAGAAATGAGGGTAATGAGAGACAATGACTTGAGTAAAGTCATGTTACCTTGTTTCAGCACAAAATTCTTAGAGTTAATATCTTATAACACAATTAAATAAAAAATCATCAAAAGGTTATTATATTTGATAGAAACCATACTTGAAAACTGTGTTAATGATTTTAGGTCCTCTATTTTCATGGCGGGGCTGGGATTTAGCTTAGTTGGTAGAGCTCCACTCTGCAGTCTCTGAGTTCCTGGGTTTGATTTCCAGCACCGCAAAAATGGCAGAAGGACGTAGCAATCCACTCCCGAAGCAATCCTAAAACAATCAGCCATTGAAAACCTGATGAGAGCTGCTATGAGGCAGACAGGACTCGATGGCACCTTACAACCAACCAACCATTTTCATGGCATGGCCTCCTTGGTCATCTCTAGACACCTACCTAGTTTGAAGTAGTTAAAATTATTAGAGTAGGATAGCAAAAGGAAAATAAAACAGTATTCAGAATATGTTGTTACAAATATGATTTTTCAACAAAATATTAGGTTTGAATGCCTAATATTTGGAGGAACGTATTAATTAAAAAGTTTTACCTCTCATTTTATCCAAACAATATTTGAGTTCTGTAAATTCAGACAATAGAGGGAAATCTTCAGCTGATAGAAAAAAGTAAGGGGATACTTGAAGTCCTGGAGGATACGGAGAAAATGCCATGTAGGATAGCTTTCAGATATATGTTCTCATTTCTCCTCTATTGGTCTGGGATTCAGAATAGATGTGTTATTTAGTTTGATAAAGTGATTGAGGACAAGGAGCTCTTGTCCAGTGCTTCATTTTGAAGTATGGAAGAAATTCCTGTGCAAAGGAGTTTCCACATGGCAAGAACCTGCAATAGAGGGGTGGAGTGAGGGGCAAAGATCCAGATGGAGGATATAGCAGAGAATGTGCAGCACAGCAATGACTGAGTCAGCAAAGAGCTGTTGATTGAGCTCAGAAAAACTACATTGTGTCTTCATCAACCCCAGACGTCAGCACCAAATGCCAACAGAACATCCTGAGAAAGGGCCGGCCCAACAAAATCTTCCAGCAGAGAACATCAACTTGGTAGTGGTCTGCAAACCAGTAAGTGTCTGATGCAGGGAACCAAAGACTCTTCCTTTTTCCCTTAAATGTTCACCAGAGTCCCCAAGTCCACACAACCCTCACATTTAACGCCATGTTTAGAAGTATCAAACACACAGGAGGACCATGAAAACAGATTCAAGGATTCGTCTTCCAAAGACTGAACATTTCCTTAAGGGACTGTGAAGGCTGAAGCGGTTGGGTTTGATTAAGTTTTAAACCTAATTGGACTAAATATAACTTTTCATTTCCAACTAATCATGAGGGAAGCCAAGACTGTTGTAGGCAAAATAAAACAAAGACATTATTTTTTCTTGCTCTTCTTCCTTTAGCAAGAGTTGCATCTCTGATATGAATACCAGATGAACAGGCAAAAATGTGTATATATTGTAAAGGTTAAGGACAAGTGACGCGCTATTGAGGAATGAGAAAGCAAAATTAGAAGCAGTCATTATAAACTCCCTTAGCTAAGAATTTTGAATATATACTTTTATTTTTCAATAATCCAGTTATCAATTTACCACTAATGCTAAATACCACTAACTTACCACTAATGCTAAAGACTAAATGTTATAGCTCAATTTTAAAATATTGACCTTAGTAGTCTCTCTTTCATGTTGTTGTTTTGTTGTTGCTGGTGGTGATGTTTATTCAGACAGAGTCTCTCCATATGGCCCAGGTTTGCCTTCAATTCACAATCCTCCTGCCTCAGCCTCTAGGGAGCTGAAATTACAGCCATGCACCACCATGCCTGGCTTCAGTATCCTGTCTTACAAACTCTTCTGGTAGAAGATTCTTACTTTATATCTCAATACATTTATTTATTTTCATATTTTGACTGCATATATAAAATATTTTCTTGTTATTTAGGTTGCTGAAATTGTGTAATACATGATGTAGGAATTAGGTAATTATGAAATCATTTTCCATAATAAAGCTTATGATTATAATCAAATATCTTTCCCTGTTACTTGATTCAAAGTAAGTACATATGTATGAATGTGAGAAACTAAGATTGCAATCTTTGAGAAAGGAAAGCTTCAATTATTTTAAATCAAAAGGACTATAAGAATAAGCCTTATAAATTTGTATAAAAAGAAAAAGCACATCTATCTCATTCAATAACTATACCAGAAGTTAGAAGGATGTACTGAATTTATTTAGAAGATCTTTAGTTCTTTGCAATATTAGGAAAATAGCATGCAGCATACCAAATTTGAAACAGTATAAGTTTCATACCCAGGTACATAATGAAATTTAAAATAATAGCTGTTAACTTATATTTATCCAAACAGAAGATATTAAACTTTACTGAACAACTCTTGAAATATTATTCATTCACTCAATCCTACCTCCTCATGAAAAGTTGTATGTAAGTGGCACATCCAAAAGTTATCTATTATTTTGGAGGATCCTTTTTTATAATATAATTAATTTGTTATTGTTTTGATTCCTTGAAAATCTAAAATATATGTGTGCACATACCCATATCTTCAAGTTGATAGGCACCTAGTAAGAATAATGTTTATAATTATTGTAAACAATATAACTAGAAAACATAGATTTAAGAACCAACATACATGACTTTTGCCAAATATTTAGCTTAATCTATGGCTGTAGAATTCATTAGCCAGGCATATTTTAAACTTTCTACAAGCATTCAAAAGTGATCTAGATGGAGGTCAATGTTTATCTGGAAACAGTGAATGAATTTACCTAAAAGAAGTCTAAAGTAGGATTTCAGTTAGTTTTAATTGTATCCAGTACATAAATTAGATTACTATAATTGATATTTAAATCTAAAATGGTAAAACATAAACTGAACTATGTAACATTTGTCTTATAATTGTTGTTGTTGTTGTTTAGGTACTGTCAAATCAGTGTTGTACTCACAGCAACCTGGTATACAACACGTGAAATTGTATTGTTAGTGCTTTGCTCCTATTCATAGGGTTTTCAATGGCTGACTGTTTTTTGAGAGTGGGTTGCCAGGTCCTTCTCCAAAGCCTACAGCACCTGGTATTCCCAGGCAGTCTCCCTTCTAAGTAAGTCCCTTTTCAGCTTCCAAGATCTGACAGTATTGGATGACACAGTGGTTCAGCTGCAGGCTGTCTTGTAACTATAAAAGGTTAATATAAGAGAGTGATGAGATATCTACAAATTACAGTTTTGGAGAGTTAAGCAACCTGAAAAAAATTGCCATATACTATGGAAACTTGTATCTTTTTAGGACTGTTTGGTAAAATAAATGGAATAAATAAGATAATATTAGGAAAAAACCTATTAGTGTTAGGTATACTGGGAAAATAATCTGCAGTTAGTTTAAAAAGATTATTCTCCTTTGTCAGGTATATTTAGGTTGTAATTCTTTGGAAAAATTCAGTCAAGACATTTGGTTTCAAATTAAAAGCAATAAATAAGAAAACATTGTACTTATTCTAGTTTCAACTCTAAGTAGAAAATCAAGTGTAACAATTTTTAGATTCAAAGTGAAAACTGAGTTCAAGTCCTGGTTTTGTCACTGAGTGATCTTGAGCAAAAAATTTAAGGTTTCCACTCCAAGGTTATCAAAACAAAGGTGTTCACTTACTTATTCTAACTAAGATATTTAATCAGATTATCAGGAAAATCATTGCTGATAATTAAATTTCTATGACTAAGCTTTCAAAAAGTCTGGAGGAAATAGAAAACTTCAGCTGAATTATTTAACAAGGAAAGTAAATGTGTAAAATGGAGGACTTTTACAAGAGGATTTTAAAGGCTTAGTTTGCATATAGCACAGTGTGCGCTAAGAGGAAATCAACAAAAAATTTATTTAATCTTCTCAGAAAAATATAGAAATGAAGTACCAAATAATATTTCCATTTTCTTTATCAAAATTCCATCCAATTACATTCCACCGGAGTTCAATTACCTGGAATACAGATATGAATTGGTCATGAGAAAGGGACAGTATCCTAGCCTACTCCTAATCCAATAGCCCAATACACTATGTGTGTTGAGTCATATTTAATATATGTTTAAATGGAAAATGATCTGAAATTATCTCTTTCTCATGCACAAGCACATGACCTTATTTTCCATAATTCCAAATTCTCCTGAAGTGTTTAGAAACAATTTGGCAAAAGATTAGGAATTATCCATAAACCATGATCATTAATTTGCTCAGTGATACACCAGCAAATGGTTAAACAGTAGAAATACATATATTTATGTTCATTTTGTTACTATTACATCAAACAAAATAAATTATTTGGTTCACTAAAAAATTCTCCCATCACTTC
>VMDO01043204.1:0-10066 GCA_007922755.1 Pedetes capensis
TTGACTGCCCTTTCACACTCATTTCCTAATACCCAATATCTCCACCCTACCTCCAGTTCTCTATGTCATTTGTTCCATCTTTACCAAACCCATGAGTTCCCAAACAAGTTTTCTCAGTTCTCTGCACATTTCTGCCTAGAAAGTCCACCTTCCATCCTTCCTAAAAGTATTCTCATCCTTTAAAATTCAGCTCCAATGTCTTCTTACCTCTTTTAGAGGACATTAACATTGACCTTCCCTGTCTTTCCATGTTGTTGTTGTTAGGTACCGTGGAATCAGTGTCTGACTTATAGTGCCCCTATGTACATCAGGTGAAACACTATCGTCAGTGCTTCCCTGCTATTCATACAGTTTTCAGTGGCAGGTTGTTTTTTGAGAGTGGGCTGCCGGGTCCTTCTCCCAATCCTACAGCACCTGGTGTTCCCAGGCAGTCTCCCATCTAAGTACTAACCACACCCGACCCTGCTTAGTTTCTGAGATCTGATGGGATTGGACACCACAGTGGTACAGCTACAGGCGTTTTTCCATAGGAGTGTGCATTTATCCATTATAGCACTAATAGTATATTGTTGGGAGAAGGACCCGGCAACCCACTCCCAAAAATCAGTCCGCCATTGAAAACCCTATGAACAGCAGAGAAGCACTCACAACAGTGTTTCACCTGTTGTACACAGGGTCTCTATGAGTTGGATACCGACTCAATGGCACCTAACAACAACAACAACAAGTATTATATTGTAGTATATATCATTATTTGTATAGTTGCTTTCTTTGCTCTGATATTCTAGTTGTTGGTCTCTAGAAAGGGCTATGGGGCTGGGGTTTAGCTCAGTTAGTAGAATGCTGCTCTGCACACTCTGAGGCCCTGGATTTGATCTCCAGCACCACAAAAAATGGGAGAAGGACCTGGCAGCCCACTCCTGAAATAATCAGCCACTAAAAACCCTATAAATAACATAGAGGCACTGACAATAGTGCTGGGCATGGCACATCAGGAGTGTTTGGTTCTGTTGTATATAGGCTCACTATGAGTTGGACCTGACCCGATGGCATCTAACAACAACAACTACTCCTACTACTACTTACAGAAAGGCTATATGTACCACAGAGGGTATACATATAATCCATTTTTGGATGCAGAAATAAAATGTTAAATGTTTGATTTTTTTATTTCACTCTTTAAATTTTATGGTATTAAATGTTTCATAATCATACATCTAAACATGCTCATATTTTATAACAAAATGTATTAAAAATGTACTTAATAACATTTTATTCATTTCATACAGTAAAAACAATCTAGTGACCATTCTTCTAGAAGGCTGGAAATATATCTTATTTATCTTACAACCTCATCACTAACTTTTCCTTTTTGTTAATATATTTATAAAAACTCTCTTAAATGCATGGATGGCATTCTTATCAAGCTATGCAAATTGCAAAGACCTTAATATCTTATACCACAGTATCTTCATCATTAGCTAGTGGTTCTGAATTAATCAGTGTTGTATACTGGATTTTGCTTGTCTTTTTAAAGACTATACAATGAATTTGTTAAGTGAAATAGAATTGAGGAGGATGGAATGTATTGAGTAGAACAACTCGTTTTTTCTTTGTTTTTTGCAGTACTAGGGAGTTGAACCTAGGGCCTTGCACATTCTAGACAAGTGCTCCACCACTGAGCTGTACCTCCAGCCGCTTTTTTATTTTTTATTTGGAGGCAGGGTCTTGCTAATGTGTGCAGAATGCCTCTGGCCTTGAACTGGCAATCCTCCTGCCTTGGCCTCCTCAGTAGCTGGGATTACAGGCATGTGTCATGGCACCTCGAAGAATGTTCTTTGTATGGAAGCCCTGAGAGCATAATGACAGAAAGAATGACTTATATGAGTTGTTTTTCTCATGAGTTTGCTTTTCAGGTGTAATTGGCTGTGTAGGAATGTGATATGCCTCTCAACTCTTTAAAGGTTAAATACAAAGACAGTAATAACCAGCAGAAGTAAAGGTCAAAACCTGATGATCTGTCCTCACTACCTGGTCTCCTGGCTTATACAGTCATTGAGACTGCTGTTACTCAAAAGTCCTTTTCCATGAAAACCAGGAGGCTGAAGTTGAAAGAGACTGAACTCTTCAGACTATGTGATCTAGGGCTTTTGTCACCCTGTCTTTTTAGTTCTGCCAGAATACTAGTTCAAGGATTTAATATTATTAGCATCTAAGGATTTGTACCTAGAATAGGCAAAGGAATGTTAAGAACTATATGTTTTACTGTATCTTCCAGCTGGCATCTCACTTGTATGACAAAAAGCAAGTTGTTTGACCTTCTCTCGGCCCTTTGATTTCTTATAGCAATAAAATATTATATAACTATTTTAAGATCTTTATAGATTTGAGGATGAAAAGGGACAATATACTAGGAACCAGACTGTTAATATTTTAGTGTCTAAGTTCATAGTGGAAAAAATGTTTACAATACTAGAAGCAGTATAATTAGTAAAAACCCTGTTTTTAGGTGCCGTTGAGTCAGTGTCCAACTCATAACAACCCTGTGTACAACAGACAAAAACACTGTTGTCAGTGCTTCTCTGCTATTCATAGGGTTTTCAATGGCTGATTGTTTTTTGGGAGTGGGTTGCCAGGTCCTTCTCCCAAGCCTACAGCACCCGGTATTCCCAAGTGCTCTCCCATCCAAGTACTAACCTGGCCTGACCCTGCTTAGCTTCAGAGGTCTGACAGGATCAGATGCTACAGTGGTACAGCTGCAGGCTAAAAAACATGTAGAAGTAATATAAACATGCTTAATAAAATCTTTTATTTCCCCTTTATTGGTAAATGTTGATGGGTACACAGTAATACAGCATTTGCTATTTCCATTGTGCAACTATTACATTGCTTTTGGTTACACTTTCATCAACTTACAAAGTTTATGGAACCTTTTGATTAATATGTTGTAAAACTTATATGCAATTATGGGTTATATTTCTCTGTTTTTCCCATGTACTCATAAAGTTGCATCATTTACATTGACATTATCTCTCTCCCTTTATCCTTTTACATTACTTCCTGCTTTTGCTTCCCTTTGCTAGTCTCCTCCCTCTTTCTTTCTATTGTGATTATATTTTCCCTTCTTAGCTAAGCTTCATTGTTTATTTTTATGTATTTATGTATGTATAGGTTTTTTTTCTTCCATTAAGATTCACCTCCCACATGTAAGAACATAATGTGTTTCTCCTTTTGAGCCTGTTTGTTCACTTAAGATGATATTCTCCAGTTCCATCCATTTTGTTACAAATGACCTTACTTCATCCTTTTTTATTGCTGAGTAATATTCCATTATTTTTTAATCCATTCCACAATTTTTTTATCCGTTCTTCTGTTGATAGGCATCTTGGTTGGTTCCATGTCCTTGGGATTGTGAAGAGTGCTGCATTAAATATGGAGATGAAGGTGTCTCTATGATATGATTAGTTGTCTCCCTTTGGGTATATTCTGAGACAGTTCTATTCTTAGTTTTCTGAGGTATCACCATATTGATTTCCAAAGTAGCTGAACTAATTTACAGTCCCACAGCAGTATAAAAGGGTTCCTTTTTCTCCACATCCTCGCCAGCATTTTTTCTTATTTGTTTTGTTGATCTTGGCCATTCTTCCTGGAGTTAGATAGAATCTCAGTGTTATTTTGATTTGCATTTCCCTAATGACTATGGATATTGAGCATTTTTTAAATGTGTCTCTTAGCCATACAAACTTCTTCATTTGAGAACTATCTATTCATTTCCTTTGCCCACTTGTGTATTGAGTTATGTGTTGTCTTAGGAGTTGCTTTCTTAAGTTCTTTGTAAATTCTAGAATTAATCCATGTTGGATGTGTAGGATATGGTTTTCTCCCGTTCAGTGGGCTCTTCCTTAACTCTGTTGATTGTTTCCTTTGCTGTAAAGATGCTTTTTGTGCTGGGTGCCGTGGCGCACACCTGTAATCCCAGCGGCCCAGGAGGCCGAGGTGGGAGGATCGCAAGTTCGAGACCAGAGGTAGTCTGCGTAATTTAGTGAGACCCTGTCTCAAAAAGAAAAAAATAAATAAAAATAAAAATAAAAATGGGCTGGGGGCGCAGCTCAGTGGTCCAGCACTTGGAAACCATGCAGGCGCGAGGCCTTGGGTTCAACCCTAGTACTGGGGGAAAAAAAAAAGCTTTTTAATTTCATGTAATCCAATTTGTCAATTCTTAGTGCCATTACATTGACGGTTAATCTTATTAAGGAAATACTTTCCTAAGCCTACGTGTTGGAGTATGTTTCCTACTTTTTCTTGCAGTAGTTTTAAAGTTTCTGGTTTTATGTTGAGGTCTCCTATCCATTAAAATCTTTTCAATAGTGCTATTTCTCCTGTCTTTCCCCCATTTAATCAATACCCCCAAAAAAGTATAACCTAATAGACATTAGTAAAGAGTAATATTATTGTTCACACTGTAATATTAGTAAAGAGTAATATTATTGTTCACATATCTTTTGCTTACCCCCATCCATAATATGGAATTTAAGTGCATTTTTTTTACCAGAGGCAATATGAATTTTGTTGTTGTTATTGTTGTTAGGTGCTGTCGAGTCGGTATCCGACTCATAGCGACCCTTATAAGGTTTTCAATGGCTGACTGTTTCGGGATTGCCTTGGGAGTGGATTGCCAGGCCCTTCTCCCATTTTTGCGGTGCTGGGAATTGAACTCGGGACCACAGAAACTGCAGAGCAGCGCTCTACCAACTGAGCTAAATCCCAGCCCACTATAATTCTTAGAGACCTAGAAATGAGAGATGGAAAAGTTCAATTAAATTCATCTAGTCCATCTCCCCTGGCAATGAAAAAATGTCTTTCACATTATATTATCCATTGCTTTTTAAGGCTTCCATAGTAACCTTTGGGAGACTGTCCAATAGACTAATAGACCTCATTTTTGGAGAATGTTCTCTATCTTAGTTTTGACCCCTCATTTCTCATTATTTTATTCCTTGAAGACATATTCCTTAACATTCACACTTGGAACTTGAATAAGATCAGCTCAGTTGCTGATAGTCATAAAAACAGCATATATCTCATTGAACTGAGGTGGTCTACTGAAATGAATATTCCAAATACTGAACTCTTCCATTTTATATGGCAGATTTGACTATTTTAATAATTTTGAGGGGGTTTTCCTCTCAAATATATTAGATATTTCCTTACTTTCTTAAGCAAATTGAATTTAATCATTCAAATTAATTGTTGTTGTTAGGTGCTGTAAAGTCAGGTCTGACTCATAGCAACCCTATGTACAACAGAACAAAATACTTTCTAACACTATGCCACACACATGATCTTTTTAATGTTTAAGCCAATTGTTGTAGACATTATGTCAATCCATCTAGTTGAGGGACCTCCTTTTTTTTATTGACCCACCACTCCCCCAAACGAGGTTCTTCTCCAGGGATTGGTCCCTCCTGACTACATGTCCAAAATACATAAGATGCAGTCTAGCCATCCTTGCTTCCAAGAAGCACTCTGGTTGCAATTCTTTGAGGATGCATCTGTTGGTTCTTTTGGTAGTCCATGGCATATTCAATATTCATCTTCAGCATCATAGTTCAAAAGCATCACTTCTGTCTCCCTTTTTCAATCTCCAGTTTTCACAGGCATATGATGCAACTGAAAATACCATGGCATGAGGCAGGCACACCTTCATCTTTGATGTGACATCTTTGCTTTTCAACAATTTTAAGAGGCCTTTTACAACTTTTCCCAGTGCAATGCATCTTTTGATTTCTTGACCAGTACCTCTGTGGGTGTTGATTGTAGAACTAAGTAAAACAAAATCTTGAACACCATCACTCTTTTCTCCATTTATCATGAAGTTGCATACAGACCCAGTTGTAAGGATTTTTGTTTTCTTGATGTTGAGGCTCAACCCATACTAAACGCTGTATGCTTTGATCTTTATCAGTAAATGTTTCAGAACCTCTTCAGTTTCAGCAAGCAAAGTTGTGTCATCTGCATAATGTAGGTTGTTAGTCTTCCTCCAATCCTAATGCCGTGTTCTTCTTTATAAAGTCCAGTTTCTTGGATTATTTGTTCTGAATATAGATTGAAGAGGTACGGTGAAAGGATACAGCCCTAAGGCACACCTTTCTTGACTTTAAACCAAGCATTGTTTCCTTGTTCTGTTCAAACAACTGCCTATTGGTCCGTGCACAGGTTCCTCATAGGTACAATTAAGTGTTCTGGTATTCCTGTTCTTCACAAGGTTATCCATAGTTTGTTGTGATTGACTTAGTCAAATGTCTTTGCATAATCAATAAAACATAGACATCTTTCTTGTATTCTCTGCTTTCAGCCAATGTCCATCAGAGGTCACCAATGATATCCCTGGTTCCATGGCTGCCTCTGAATCCAGCTTGACTTTCTGGCAGTTCCCTGTCCATATACTGCTGTAATCTCTTTTGAATGATCTTTAGCAAAATTTTACTATATATGATATTATTCAATAATTTCTGCCTTCATTGAATCCCTTTTATTGGGAATATGCACAAATATAGATATCTTCCAGTCAGTTGGTCAGGTAGCTGTTTTCTAAATCTCTTAGCATAGACAAGTGAACGCCTCCAGTGTTTCATCTGTTTTGTTGGAACATCTCAATTGATAGTCTATCAATTCCTGGAGCCTTGTGTTTCAGCAATGCCTTCAAGATAGTTTCCACTTCTTTCTTCAGTAATATTGGTTCCTGATCATATGCAACCTCTTGAAATTGTTGATCTCCCACTGATTCTTTTTAGTAATGACTCTTTGTACTTCTTCCATCATCTTTTGATGCTTCCTTCATCTTTTAATATTTTTCCTGTAAAATCCTTCACTATTGCCACTTGAGGCTTGAGCTTTTTCTTCAATTCTTTAAATATGAGAAAAACAGAGCTTTTTCTTCCCTTTTGGTTTTCTATCTCCAGCTCTTTGCACATGTCATTATATTTGATTTTGTATTTTCAAACTGCACTTTGAAATCTTCTGTTTAGTTCTTTAACTTCATTATGTCTTTTCACTTTAGCAACTCATTGTTCAAGGGCAAGTTTCAGAGTCTCTTTTGACATGTAATTTGGTTTTTTCTTTTTTTCCTGTCTTTTTATCAACCTTTTGCTTTCCTCATGAATGATATGTTAGATGTCATGCCATAACTTGTCTGGACTTTGATCATTAGTGTCTAACTCATCAAATCTGTTTCTGAGATGGTGTCTGATCTTAGATGACTTAGGTCCTACCTTGGCCCTTCTACACTTGTTCTAATTTTCTTCAGTTTCAGTTTTAACCTGCATATGAGCAGTTGATGGTCTGATTCACAATCAGGACCTGGTTTTGTTCTGACCTCTGATATTGAACTTTTCCATTGTCTATTTCCACAATTGTAGTCGTTTAGTTCCTGTATGTTCCATCTAGTGAATTCCATGTGTATAGTCACCATTTATGTTGATGAAAAATGTGTTTGCAATGAAAAGGTCTTTGGTCTGACAAAGTTCTATTATGTGATCTCCAACATAATTTCTGTCACCAAGTCTATATTTTTCAACTGTTGAGTCTTTTTTATTTCCAACTTTTACATTCCCATCACCAGGAGTTACCAGTGCATCCTGATTACATGTTTGATCAATTTCAGACAGCAGAAGATGCTACAGATCTCCCACTTATTCATTTGTGGCCTGAGGGGTGGGTACATACATTTGAATAACAGTCATATTAACTAGTCTTTCTAGTAGGCAAATGGATATTTATTCTATCACTAACAGCACTGTTGTACTTTAGGACAGATCTTGAGATGGCTTTTTTGATAATGAATGCAACCCCATTTCTCTTTAAGTTGTCATTCCTGGAATAGTAAACAACATGAATATCTGATTCAAAACAGCCAATAACAGTCCGTTTTAGCTCACTGATACCTTGGATGTTGATGTTTATGTGCTCCATTTCACTATTGATGATTTCTAGTTTTCCTAGACTCATACTACTTACATTTACCCATTTGTCTATCAGTTTGTCATACTATGGGGGCTTGCATGTTGCTGTGATGCTGAAAACTATGCCACTGGTATTTCAGATATTAGTAGGGTCACCAATGGTTGATAGGTTTCAGCTGAGCTTCCAGACTAAGGAAAAGGACCTGGCAGCCCCCTCCCAAAACAATTAGTCAATGAAACTCCTATGACTAGCAGAGAAACGTGGATATAGTGCCCAAAAATGTGCTCCCAGGTTGGAAGGCACTCAAAAGATGACTGGGGAAGTGTTCCCTCCTCAAAGGAGAGTTGACCTTAATGATGGGAATGGAGTGAAGTCTCTAAGATCTCCATTTGCTGATGTGGTATTATTCAAAATGAGAAGAAACAACTGTCAACACCTAATAATTGGAACATGGAATGTAACATTACTGTTGTCGTTAGGTGCCATTGAGTTCCGTCTGACTCATAGCAACCCTCATAGGATTTTCAATGGCTGATTGTTTTGAGGTTGCTTCAGGAGTAGATTGCCGTGTCCTTCTCCTGTTTTTGTGGTGCTGGGGATCAAACCCAGGTCCTCAGAGAGTGAAGAACAACTCTCTACCAACTGAGCTAAACCCTAGCCCTAAATCATTATTAACATACTGCAAATATATATTATGGCCTGCAGCCGTACCAGTGTGGTGTCCAATCCTGTCAGATCTCAGAAACTAAGCAGGGTCGGGCGTGGTTAGTACTTGGATGGGAGACTGCCTGGGAACACCAGGTGCTGTAGGCTTGGTAGAAGGAACAAGCAACCCACTCCCAGAAAACAGTCAGTCATTGCAAACCCTATGAGTAGCAGAGAAGCACTGGCAATAGTCTTTCGCCTGTTGTACATGGGGTCGCTATGAGTTGGACGCTGACTCAAGGGCACCTAACAACAACGATGAATGTAAATATCCTTGAATTCATGAATTCAAAAATATGTTATGAATATGTTATCTTACAGGCAAAAGGGACCTTTGAAGATGTGATTAAGGTTAAGGATCTTGAGTTGGGAAGATTAACCTAGATTATCCAGGTGGGTCCAATCCAATCACATGAAACTTTAAAAGCTAAAAACCCTTCACAGAGCTGTGATGTTGCTGCCTTTAAGGATAGAGGAAATAGCCACAAGGTAGGGAATCTGGGTGGCCTTTAGAAGACAGAAAAGACAAGAAAGAGATTCTCCCTTAATGCCTTTAGAAAGAAGTGCAAACCTACTAACACCTCAGTGTTACCCAAGAGGGATCTGTGTTGGATTTCTGACCTGGAGACTATAGGATAATAAATGTGTACTGTTTATGCCACCATGTTGGTGGTAATTTTTTATAGTAGCAGTAGAAACTTAATGCAGTGGAAAAACTGGTAAAATTCCAATTAGGACTATAATTTAGGTTAGTATAGTTTCTATCCCCCACACATCTGTCAGTTTGTCGCACTGTGGGGGCTTGCGTGTTGCGATGAGGCGGAGAGCTCTGCCACTGTAACCTCGGACATGAGCAAGGTTACCCATGGTGGACAGGTTTTCAGCTGAGCTTCCAGATTAAGACAGACTAGGGAGTAGGACCTGGCCAGCCACTCCCGAAACAACTAGCCATTGAAAACCCTATGGATAGCAAAGAGACACTGTCAGATACAGTGCCGGAAAATGAGCCCCCCAGGTTGGAAGGCACTCAAAAGACTACTGGGGAAGAGTTGCCTCCTCCAAGTGGAGTCTACCGTGATGAAGGAAATGGAGTAAAGCCCCAGGGTGCTCATCTTGCTTGTGTGGCACAACTCATAATGAGGAGAAACAACTATAAACAGCCATTAATAATTGGAACATAGAATGTACGTAGTATGAATCTAGGAAAATTAGAAATTGTTAAAAGAGAAATGGAGCGCATACACATTGACATTCTAGGCATCAGTGAGCTAAAATGGACTGGCATAGGCCATTTTGAGTCAGACAATCATATGGTCTACTATGCTGGGAATGATAAACTAAAGAGAAATGGGGTTGCATTCATCATCAAAAAAGACATTTCAAGATCTGTCATGAAATA
>VMDO01043205.1:0-10061 GCA_007922755.1 Pedetes capensis
AGTTTTGTAATCAAAGTGAATTCTACACAGTAGAAACTTCCATAAGGATTCATTGATTAAATTAGATTATAAGAAATAATTCATATGCTACCACAATTACAGTTTCTAACAGATAAGAAAAAAGGAAGTTATTGTGTAGAGGATGTGGTGGAGAGGACTCTGGGATATGCTGAATATTGAAAAGGAACATGTGATTGAGTCATGGCATACTTTGCATATATTATCAACAGAAAATTCTTTCCAAACTAACTATCAAGTAGAGTAGCTAAAAAGAGAAGATTAAAAAACTAAAGAATGATTTCTTCACAATTATTAATGTTGTACATAATAAATGATAAGTAATATTGAGACTGATTTAAACTAGTGAAATGAATTTAAATGTAACCTTTATGAAAAACTGTATAATTTCACTTAAAATGATACTGTCCAGTTCCTTCCACTTTGCTGCAAATGACATAATTTCATTTTTCTTTATTGCTGAATAGTATTCCATTGTGTATATATACCACAATTTTTTAATCCATACCTCTGTTGATGGATATCTAGGTTGATTCCATACCCTTGCAATTGTGAAAAGTGCTGCATATTGCTAGACGTGGTATAGCTGGATGATATGGTAGTTCTATTTTTAGTTTTCTAAAGTACTTCCATATTGATTTCCATAGTGACTGAACTAATTTACAGTCCCACCAGCAGTGTAGAGATGCTCTTTTTTCACCCTCTCTTTGCCAGCATTTGTTGTTTTGTTAATCTTGGACATTCTTATCGGAGTGAGATGGAAATCTCAGTGTAGTTTTGATTTGCATTTCCCTAGTGGCTAGGGGTATTAAATATGTTTTCATGTGTTTATTGACCATTTGCTATTTCTTCTTTTGTGAACTGTCTGTTCAAGTCCATTGCACACTTACTTATTGGATAATTTGTTACTTTGGTGTTTAATTTCTTGAGTTCTTTCTATATTCCAGAAATTAATCCTCTATCATATGTGTAGGAATCAAAGATTTTCTCCCATTCTGTGAGCTCTTCTTTTACTCTACTGTTTCCCTTGTTGTATAGAAGCTTTTTAGTTTTATGTAATCATGTTTGTCAATTTTTTGTGCAGATTGCTGGGTAATTTGGAGTCCCGTTAAGAAAGTACTTCCCTATACCTATGTATTAGAGTGTGTTTCCTAAATTTTCTTCCAGTGGGTGTAAGGTTTCTGGTCTCTGATCTATTTTGATTTGATTTTCATATAAGTCTAGAGTTTCAGGTCTACTTTTATTCTTCTACATATGGATATCCAATTTTCCCCACACCATTTGCTAAAAAGGATATCTTTTCTCCAATGTATGTCTTTGGCCACTTTGTGAAAGATCAAGTGGCTGTTGTTGCATGGGTATATATCTGGGTCTTCCATTCTGTCCCATGATCTTCATTTCTGTTTTTGTGCCAATACCAAGCTGTTCTTGCCAATATGGTGCTATAGTATAGGTTCAAGTCAGGTATCGTTGATACCCACCTCCTGCACAGTTTTTGCTACTTAAGATTGTTTTGGCTGTACATGGTGATTTGTGCTTCCATATGAATTTTAGGATTTTTTATTAAATTTTGTGAAATATATCATTGAAATTTTGATAGGGTTACATTGAGTCTGTAAATTGCTTTTAGTAGTATAGCCATTTTCACAATATTAGTTGTTCTGATCCATGAGCAAAGGAAATTCTAACATCTTCTACCATTTTCTGCAATTTCTTTCTTTCGTGTTTTGAAGTTTGAATTATAGATGCCTTTAGGGTCTTTGGTTAAGGTTAATTCCTAAGTATTTCATTTTTTCATGGGCTACTGTGAGTGGCATTGTTGTTTTGATTTATTTCTTTTCTTGTTATTGGTATAAAGGAATGCTACTGATTTTTAGTGGTAATTTTGTATCCTGCTACTTTGTCGAAAGAGCTCTAAGTCTTTTCTAGTGGAATTTTTTGGGTCCTTGTGGTGTAGCATCATGTCATCTGCAAATAGGGATAATTTGACCTCTTCTCTCCCTATTTGTATCTATTTTATTTCTTTCTTTTGCCCAATTTCTCGGGCTAGGACTTCAATCACAATATCAAGTAAGAGGGGAGACTGTGGGTATTCTTTTGTTGTTCCTGATCTTAGAGGAAATGCTTTCAATTTTGTAGCAAACTAGATAGAACTGCAGAGTATCATTGTAAGTGAAATAATCTAGACTCAAAAAGAGAAATACCACAGGTCATATGCGGGCACTAAATTTACATTAAAGGAAAAAATTTACATACATACATATATATGTATGTTTACATATGTGTGTATACAATTATACTTATCTAAGTTTGGAAAGGCTGGGATTTAGCTCAGTTGCCACTCTGCAGTCTCTGAGGTCCCAGCACTGCAGATATGGGAGAAGGACATAGCAATCCATTCCCGAGACAATCCCGAAACAATCAGCCATTGAAAACCCTGTGAGGGTCGCTATGAGTCGGACATGAATCGACAGCACCTAACAACAAGAAGTTTGGAAAATACAAGTGGACCCAATATGAGGGAGGAGGGGACAAGTGGGAGGGAGTGCACCACTGGGAATAGGAGGGAAAGAGTGAACAATGTAGAGGGATAAAGAGGAAGAGAAAAAAAAAAACACAAAATACAGGATGAAACTATAAAAACACACCAAAAAAAGAGAAAAAGGAAAACAAAAATATCATCATATAGACCGTGGATGCATATGACTATCATTACATGTTAATTAAAATTTTACCTTTTTTTTTTTTTTCTTTTTCCACACGGCCCTGGGGGTTGAACCAAGGGCCTCATACTTGCGTGCTTTGCAAGTGCTGGACCATTGAGCTGCACTCTCAGCCTTTTTTACTTTTTTTGAGACAAGATCTCCCTAAGTTACGCACACTGCCTCTGGTCTCGAACTTGCGATCCTCATGCCTCTGCCTCCTGAGCCACTGGAATTACAGGTGTGCACCAGTGCACCTGGCTACCTTTTTTGTTTTATTTATTTTGTTTTCTAAATTGTTTTAGGAGATGCAAGTATAGGCAATACTGATTTGATAGTTGCATAATGAATGTATCAACTGACTCATTACTCTCTACCTTACCAATATATATAAGTAAAATATTAAAAAGAAAAAAACAGAAGAAAAACTGTGGATTTCTTTTTTAAGAGTAAATTTCAGGTGATAAAGTTAAAGATAGCAGATTAGAGACACCCATTATTTTCCTGTATCTCCAGAAATCTGACACAAACATCAGGCACATGGCTGCAGGGAAAGGTAGGTGACATAGAAAGGCAAGAGAGGAAAACAGTAAATAATAGACAGAGATCAGGGGAAATTTGGAAATACTGAACTTTAGATTTATGATAAAAATAATGGACCATAAGAGAATGTGGAGAATTCCCCCAATAGGGCTGTAAGCAAAAGAGAAAAGGTAAGCCTTAGGGACATCCACAGGAGCACAAGCTAGCATTCTACAAAAATAAGTTTAAGACAGGAGTTCTGCATACCACACACCAAGCAAATGCTAGAGAAAGGTGTCCCCCGGTACTTCTCTCCTTGTTCACTGGTGCTGTGGAGGGTAGTCATCTTTGGAGAGATCTTACAGTCAAATCTTTCAGCTGGGGAGAGCAGAAGATTATGCATTTTTATATCTCAAAATCCCAAAGGTCTTTCCCTCTTCACTACCTAAGCAAGTGACCACTCTGAGAATCAGGAAACTGATTTGACTTGGACTCAAATGCACAGACAGCAGTCTACTGGGATGGAAAGTGAGAGCCACACTCCAGAGGGAAGCCAACTACAATTTCATCAGGGAGCTGCAGCCTGGACTTTGGTAAAAGGAGAGCAATCAGCTATGTATGAATAAGATGGCAGGGTGCTATGACAGGGAACTCAGAGGCCAGGACACACAGGATTAGTCACAGCCTCATGCCTTGCCCCACCAGTGAAGATTACTTTGGTCTGACTGCTTTATACACTCTCAGAGGGCTCAACATACTTGGTGGGAAGGAGGCACTGCTCAGAAATTACCACATCAGACCAGGTGTGTGGAAGCATCATACTGGGGTGTCCTTAGGCTCTGCTGGAAGAAGCAGTTTGAGGGCAGCTCCTGAACTCCCTGGATTAGCACACCTGAATATGGTAAAACATTGACAAGATATCAGCCCAGCAGAAAAATCAAGAGAGGGCTCCAATTACAAATACACCTTTCTGGTCTAACTTTTTTGGACTTCAGAGAGAAATTTTTTTACACCTTTTTCCAAGTAAACTGCAAAAGACAAACTTAAGAGGGAAAAGTCAATCTTTTTCTGATCAACAATGGAGAAATATTGAGTGGTGTGGTTTTCTTTCACTTGACTTTTTCTTTTTTCTATGTTTTTTGCATTTGATTTGTCTTTGTACTTATTGTGTTCTCACTCATTACTATGCCCTATACCTAAATTCTATGTATATTTGCTCTTTTTCCTATCCTCATTCTTCTCTTTTTTCCTTTCCTTTTCTCCCTCTTTACTGTGTATTATTACCTTTATTTAGTAATCTTTAATCCCATAGTTTATAATTATCCTAGTTCCTTTCTTTTATAACCTTATTGATGGTTTAGTTGATGTCCAATTGTCATTTGCTACATTTAAATATCTGCTTTGTTTTTGTTACAGCTATCTGCCTTTTCTGAGTTGAAGCAGTGATTGTGACTCCTTAAAGAAGGCTCCCCCTATAAAATAAGAAAAAATTACCTGAAATAGATAATGATCCAAGCAGATGCACAAATTTCAATGTAGAACCCTAAGAAATATGAAAAGCAAGGCATTATGACTCTTCTAAAAGCTCATAACTCCTTAATAACAGAATCCAAACATACAAAAACAGTTGAAATGATTGACAAAGAATTTGAATATCTAGTTTTAAAAATCATCAATTATTTCAAAGAGGATTCAAAAACATGAATAAATTAAGTCAACCAAAGACCTGGATGAGAAGATCAGCAACATGGATGATAAATTCAGCAAGGAAATTGGGATTCTAGAAAAAAATTGGAAATTTTGGAAAGGAAAGGTTCAATAGAACATATAAAAAACATAGTGGAAAGCATCACTAGTAGACTATATCAAATAGAAGAGAGAATATCAATGATTGAAGACAAGGTTAAGGAAATATTATATTCAGGCAGCAATAAAAAAATACTCAAGCATGACCACATCATTCAAGAACTCTGGAAAAGGATCAAGAGACAAAAATCTGAGAATCATGGGATAGAAGAAGGAGCTGAGATACAAAATCAAGTTTCAGAAAACCTGTTCAATAAAATAATAGCTGCAAATTTCCCAAATTTAAGGAAATACATGAACATCCAAGTACAATAGGTATTTAGAACCCCAAATAGATATGACCAGAAAAGAACTTCTCCATGTCACATTATAGATAAAGTGGCAAGTCTATGAACAATGAAAAAATTATGAAAGTTGTCAGAGAAAAATATCAACTTAATTACAAAGGTAAACATATCAGAATTACATAAGACTACTCAGCAGAAACTCTCAAAATCAGAAAAGCATAGAAAGATGTATTTCAAGCCCTGAGAGTAATAATTGCCAGCCAACATTACTATATCAAGCAAAGTTGTATTTTAAAATTGATGGAAAAATGAGGACCTTCCAAGATAATCACAAACTAAAGCAATTTATAACCAATAATCCAGCATTGTCAAGCTGGGATTTAGCTCAGTTGGTACAGTGCCACTCTGCAGTCTTGGAGGTCCCAGGTTTGATTCCCAGCTCTGCAAAAATTGGAGAAGAACATGGCAATCCACTCTCATGGCAATCCCGGAACAACGAGCCATTGAAAACCCTATAAGGGTCGCTATAAGTCAGACATGACTTGATGGCACCTAACAACAACAACAACAACAACAACAACAACAACAACAACAATCCAGCATTACAGAAGATACTTAAGTAACTTTCATGAGAGGAATCGATGAATAAATGAGAAGTAGGAAGATATCAAACATGTACAACTCAGCAAAATAGTAAACTCCTAAAATTAATAAGGAAGAAAAAAAAGAACAAATAGTACTCAAATCAAGTCCAAACAAAAAAATCAAAATTATAGGAATCATTAAATAACTCTCAAGAATAACCCTAAATGTAAATGATCTTCCCTCTCCAATTAAAAGATGCAAACTGGCCATAAAACATGATCCAGTTGCTTATGGTCTTCAAGAAACACATCTGATTGACAACGACATGCACAGACTAGAAGTTAAAGGCTAGGAAATAATCTACTAAGCAAATCTAACACTAAAGCAAGTAGGAGTAGTCATACTCATATCTGACAAAGATTTCAAGCCAAAATTAGCCAGAAGAGATAAAGAAGGTCATTGCATACTAATAAAGAGAATAATCCATTAAGAAGATATAATAATTGCAAATATATATGCACTAAATGTGGGTACATCAATTTTATAAAGCAAAAACTACTGGACATAAAATAACAGGTAAGTCCAGTAATAATAGGTGACTTCAATACCTCACTCTCATCCAGACAAAATAATCAACAAAGAAAGTTCAATTTTAAATTGTATCATAGTTCAAATGGTCTTTTTTTTCCTTTTGCAGTACTAGGGGATTGAACCCAGAGTGTTCCACCACTGAGCTGTACCCCCAGGTCCTTTTTATAGTTTTTATTTTGAGAAACATCTCGCTAAGTTGTGTAGGCTACCTTTGACCTTGAACCCATGATCCTCCTGCCTTGGTCACTCAAGTTGCTGGGATTACAGGAATGTGCCATGGTGCCCATCTTGATCAAATGTTCTGAAAAGATAGTAACAGAATATTTCATCAAACAACTGTAGAATACATATTCTCCCCAGCAGCTCATAAAATATTTTCCAAAATAGGTCATATTGTGTGCCACAAAGCAAGTCTTAAAAAATACAAAGGAATGAAATAATTTCTTGGTCTGAGAGTATAGCTCAGTGGTAGAACCCATGCCTAGAATGGACAATGTCTGGGTGACCCCTAACATCACACAAAAGAAAGTGCTTGCAATCACATCTGTGTTCCATTTCACTGGATCATGAAAGAAACTGAAAGAAGAACAATATTAGCTTAAAGGCTCTCACCTGGATAACATGACCATATCTATCTCTTTCCCTTCATTGGTGAAAATGTAGTCTCATGGTTATATTTTCTCAAGAGCAGATGGGAAAAACAGTGTAACTTGCCACTTGTATTACTTTCCTCTTGCTGCTGCAGCAAATTACCACAAGATTGATGACATAAAGCAATACCGATTTATTATCTTTCAATTCTGGAGGTCAAAAGTCCACATCAGGTCTCATTGGATTAAAATCAAAGTGTTAGTAGGGCTACATTCCTTCTGCAGGTGGTAGAGGAGAATTTATTTCCTTGCCTTTTTCAGCTTCTAGAGACTGCTTGCATTTCTCAACTCATGTCTCCTTCCTTTGTCTTCAAAATTGCAGAATATATTTTCAAATATGCATGACTGACCTTTTTTATTCCCTCTTCCACTTTAAAGAACTCTTTAACTACATTGGGTCCAAACAGATAGTTCTGGATGATCTTCATATTTTTAGGTGAATGGATTGCAAATGTTGCTTACCTTAATTCTATGTGTAACATTAATCCACCATTGCCATGTAACCTATGTACAAATTGTAGGGATTAGGAAGTGGACATCTTTGTTAATCTTTATTCTGCTTACTACACTAGCCATGTATATGCCATGCCATGCCATGTTCTTTCTACAGAAGAAAAGGTGAATGGTGTCTAGCAGTCTTGACCACATTATCTTTCATGGCTTTCCTCTTCAAGTAAAAAATTTTTATATCTGGATTAAAATAGCAGTGGTAGGAATGTCTTTCTTCAATCAATTCTGTGCTTATATCTCCCCAAAGCACCTATCAAATATTGCCATACTTGTGACATCAATGAACTCATCACATAATGTTGTCCCACTGGTACTATCATTTTTATTCAGACGAAAACATTGAAGTCCTGTCGGGAGCCATAGGCCCGACATGAGCTAAGGCAATGCCTGCATAAATGGCTATGCGACAGACTGACCATAAACAGAGAGCTCTGCTACCTGTGTAGTAAGAAATCAGCATATCAAGAGGCCTTGGTTCCCTCATTGTCTCTTTAGGATTACTCTGTTTTTGCAATGCTAACTAAGTTGATTGTTAACTTTTTGACTGAAGTTACCTTGTGAGCTGTCTCTTGTATCTCCCTGAGTTACTATATAAACAAGAGTTTAGAGAATAAAGTAGCTCAAGACCATCAGTCTTGGCCTCTTCGTCTCCTTCATCCTGGGCTCTCCCCTTCTCCTGGCTGGGCCCCGACAAGTGGCACCCAAAGTGGGGCTCCCCTGAAGGTACGAGAGACACATCCGATAGACCCCTTTCTGCTTACTAGAAGCCAGATAAGCAAAGGGGCATTAAAGACGAAGATGGCCAATAAGTCAGGAAGAACGCTGTATGTACATTCATTACAGCACACTTTAAAGGTACGAGGCATAAAGATAGAACCTCAACAACTTTTGCGTTTCTTAAAATTTGTTGCTTGTGTACGTCCTTTGTTTCCTGAGAATGGCACATTTGACTTGAAATTGTGGTCTAAAGTAGGGAAAGAATTACAGGAATATTATGAGGACAACGGACCTGTAAAAGTACCAGCTGATACTTTTGCCTTATGGCGATTGGTCCGAGATACAATTGACATCAGGAATGAACTAGATAAATTAAAGGACGAAATTGAAAGCAACCATGAACAAGCCTCAACCTTAGAGGCAGAACCTATTATTGATCAAAAGCCTCACTGCCCAGGAGGGTTATATCCCAATTTAGCCAATTATGGCAACGTTCAAGGGGATAATAAAGAGGATGAGTGGCTTCCTCCTCCCCCAGAGCCAGCAGTATTTCCAGCAGAAAGACAAGGTAAATCAGAAACTGAAACTGAGAAAAAAATGAAAGATATTCTAGATAGATTGACTTTGTTGGAAAAACAACAGTCATCTCAAATCTTGGAGCCATCAGCTCCATCTTATAACCCACAGTATACTAACCCATCTAAGGAACATTCTACACCTGACCCTGCTACCATTGCAGTGGTGCAAGTTCCTCAAATTCCGTTAAAACCTTTTACATCTACCACCAAAGTTCCACTTATTCCACTACAACAAGCGGTACAGCGGGGAGCAGAAAAGGGAGAGGATATTCAAGGGTTTGCGTTCCCGATAGTAGAAGTAACGGATGCCCAAGGGAACAGAGTCCGAGCGCATGAGCCCCTTAAATTTAAGATCATAAAAGAATTAAAAACGGCCATATCTCAATATGGGCCCAACGCTCCTTATACTCTGTCTATTTTGGAATCTTTGGGAACCCTTCCCCCCGCTGATTGGAAACAATTAACTTATGCTTGCTTAACATCTGGTAATTACCTTATTTGGAAATCTGAATTTTATGAAGAGGCCTCTCGAGTGGCACATATTAATACTAGACAGGGAAATCCCAACGTAGTCTTTAAATTTAAGAAATATTTTACATCAGATCTTACAACTGTTGCTGTGGCTCAGTTGCCTCAGTTGTCTCCCGGAGCTCCCTCTTCAATTGTAAAAATCCCTTTATCTCCATTACAAAGAGCTATGCAAGAGGGTGCTGAGAAGGGAGAAGATTTACAAGAATTTGCTTTTCCAGTTATTAAACAACAAGATGCACAGGGCAATATAAACCGTGTGCATCAGCCTTTTCCCTTTAAATTTACTAAAGAATTGGAAACAGCTGTCCCTCAGTATGGGCCTAATGCTCCTTACACCTTATCTCTTATTGAGTCATTCCTAAAAAATTTGCCTCCTGCCGATTGGAAGCAATTAACTTATGCTTGTCTGTCCTTTGGAGATTATTTAATTTGGAAATCAAAATTTTATAAAGAAGACTTAAGAGTGGCTCACATTAATGCGACACAAAGAAATCCTAATATTACTTTTAAAATGTTAACCAGAGAACCCCCACATGCTAGGCTTGTTGATCAACTTGGTTATGA
>VMDO01043206.1:0-10064 GCA_007922755.1 Pedetes capensis
ACACATATATATAATATATGATTATCAACTTTTGAAGGATTTATGAAGTTTCAGACTTCTGGATTTATTGAATGAATTTGATAAAGTACCTCATCAACTTTTAGTTGCTAATACTATGAGTAATATAATTTGAAATATCTACTGAAAGATGAAATATGTTATGGAAGTGAGCCCACTGATGAGAATATGAAGAAAAAAACTTTAAAAATTTTTATTAAACAATAGTCTTCAGAAATCTTGCCCTTCTGCTTCTTAATATTAGAACTATAGTTAGAGAGATATATTTTTAAATTACCTTAAATTCTAAAGATATTTTAGATTTTTTTTTTACTCCATGCTAAAGTTTCAAACTTACATATTTTGTAATTTAATCCCTACCATATATGTATAACTCTACACTCTAAATGGGGCTGGGATTTGGCTCAGTTGTTAGAGTGCTGCGCTGCAGTCTCTGAGGTCCCGAGTTCAATTCCCAGCACCACAAAAATGGGAGAAGGGCCTGGCAATCCACTCCCAAGGCAATCCCAAAACAGTCAGCCATTGAAAACCCTATGAGGGTCACTATGAGTTGGATACCAAGTCGACGGTACCTAACAACAACAACAACAACAACAACACTCTTAATGTTACAATGTTTAAGAAATGGATATTTTCTTTCCATGTAATTCTATTTAAGTTTCCATGGAACTATAGTTTGGACAGATATTTAGATGTGCAAAAATTTTCCCATAATTCCATAATTTCATGTTTATGTAGATATTCTATGTTTAAATATCAATAAGTGATTTAAGGTAATTGTACCCTGACAAATTTTGCAAAATCCTAAATGTATGAAACAAGTGTATGAGAGCCAAGGAATGTCCTTGAGTATATCTGCCTGAGTTCAAAGACCATCTCAAGAACAGATTAGATGTATTAGTAATGAACAAAGACAAGATGAGTAGTGGTATGAAATCAAGGGCATTATTCATGAGGAAAGTAAAAGGATATTATAAAGACAGAAAAAAAAGAAAAGATCAAATTACTTATCAAAAGAAACTCTGAAACTTGCCCTTGAGTATGGAGTAGCTAAAGTAAAACAAAGACATGGTGAAGTTAAAGAACTAAATAGATTTCAAAGGATTGATCTGAAAGACAAAATTGAAAATTATAATGAAACAAGCAAAGAGCTAGAGATTGAAAATCAAAAGGGAAGACCACACTCTATTTTTTCAAGGTTAAATATTTGAAGAAAAAATTCAATCTTTGATTGTCAATAGTGAATTATTCTACAGTGAAAATATTAAATGACACAGAAAATATCAAAAGAAGATTGAAGAAATACACAATCATTATATCAAAAAGATGTGCTGAATGGTCAAACATTTCAAGAAGTTGTGTAAATCAGGAATCAACAGTACTGAAAGAAGAAGTGGAAGCTGCCTTGAAGGAACTGGTAAAACACAAGGCTCTAGGAATTGGTGAAATACCATTTGAGATGTTTCAACTAACACATGCGGCACTGGAGGTGCTCACTTGTTTATACCAAGAGATTTGGAAAACAGTAACCTGTCCATTTGACTGAAAGAGATTCATATTTGTGCCTATTCCCAAGAAAGGGTATCTAACAAAATGTGGAAATTATTTAATAATATTATTAATATAACATTCAAATAAATTTTTGTTAAAGATCATTCACAAGCAATTGTGGCTGTACATTCATAGGGAACTGCCAGAAAGTCAAGCTGGATTCAGAAGAGGGTAGGGAAACAGAGACATCATTGTTGATGTCAGATGGATTTTAGGTGAAATCAAAGAATATCAGAAGGATGTCTATCTTTTATTGCCTATGCAAAGTCATTTGCTTTGTGGATCATAAAAAAAATTATGGGTCATTTTACACAGAATAGAAACACCAAAGCACTTAATTGTACTCATTAGGAATCTGTACATGGGCCAGGAGGCAGTCATTTGAATAGAACAAGGAAACATTCCCTGGTAAGGAAAAGTATGTGTAAGAGCTGTATCTTTTCACCCTACCTCTTCAATCTCAATGCTGAGAAAATAATCTGAGAAGCTGGACTTTATGAAGAACGTGACACCAGGACTGGAGGGACATTCATTAACAACCTTCATTATCCAGATGACACATCTTTGCTTGTTGAAACTCAAGAGGGCTTGAAACATTTACTGACAAAGATCAAAGAACTGAGTCTTCAGTATGCATTGTGTCTCAACATCAAGAAAACAAAAGTCTTTCCAACTATGTCAGTAAGCAATTTCATAATAAATGGAGAAAAGATTGTGATTGTCCATGATTTTGCTTTATTTGGTTCAACAATCAACACCCATGTAATCGCCAGTCAAGAACTCAAAAGATGCATTGCATTGGGAAAGCTATTGCCAAAGATCTTCTTAAAATGTTGAAAATTAAAGATGTCATATTGAAAATGAAGGTGTGCCTGACTCATGTCATAATACTTTCAGTCACATTCTATGCTTGCAACTGGTGGACAGTGAATAAGAGAGACAGAAGAATTGATGTCTTTGAATTATGGTTCTGGAGATGATTATTGAATATACTACAGATTGTCAAAGAACCAAGAGAAATATTTGAGAGGAAGTGCAACCAGAGTGTTCCTTGGAAGCAAGGATTGCTAGACTGTGTCTTACATATTTGGGTCATGTTTTCAGGAGAGATGAATCCCTAGAGAAGGACATCATGTTTAGAAGAGTGACAGATCAATAAAAAAGAAAGGTCCTCAGCTAGATGGATTGACACAATGGCAGAAAAAATGGGGTTAAACATAAACTCACAATTTATTATAAAACTAAGCATGCATTTATGCTACCCAGCTGCCCAACTTCTAGGTTATTTATATTATCTGAAATCTATATTCACAGAAAAACTCACATGTGAATGTTTATAGCAGGTTTATTGCTAGTCACCAAGAACTGGGAGTTGATTCAAATGACTTTCATCTAGTTATGTTAGGTTATGCACCACTGTGGCAAAATACTTGCTGGAACACCTTAAAGAGGAAGGATGGGTATATTGGGGTTCAGTGTTTAGAGTATTTCAGTCCATAATGGTACAGAGGCACGGCAGAGGAGGTGGCAGCACAGCCCATGAACAAGATCCTCACATTGTAGTGATCAAGAAGCAGAGAGAGCTTACTGGAAATGAGGGTCAGGGTAAATCATCCAAAGGATTTCTCCCAGTGTCCTGCTTCCACAAAGCTAGATTCCATCTCTCAAATTTCCATAGCATCCATAAACAGTATCAGTCCCTAGGGACCAAGCAATTAAACACATGACCTTTTGGGGACATTTTAGGTTCAAATTACGACACTCAGCCTCAGACCCCTAAAAGTTCCTGACCATCTCATAATTCAAAATTCATTCATTACAATATCAGAAGCCCTCAAAGTCTTAACAGTTACAGACGTGCTCAAAGATCCAAGTCCAAAATCTCCACTAAGACTCAAGGCAAACTTAGCTGTGAGTCCTTGAAAACAAAAACAGGTTATACACTTACAACAGGTTATGTACTTACAATATACAATGGAACTGACAGTAAACATTTCTATCCCAAAAGGGAAGAATCAGGGCCCAGAAAGGAAAGACTGGTCTGAAGCAAGATTAAAATTTAGCTGGACATATAAACCCCCTAGTTCCACATATGCCATTGTGCATACATTATGGCATCATCTGGGCTCAAACAGATTTGGGCAGCTCTACCTCTATGGCCTAGCCATTTGAACTGTCTTGGGCTGGGTCCACCCATTGCCAGTCACTTTCCTCAGCAAACATTTCACATTTCTGGCATCTCCAAGTTCCTGAGTTCTCCATTCCTGCCTAGGTTCCATTATCAAAACTTCACATAGTAGTCCTTCAGTGCCTCTCTGCAGGAAATCTGACCCTGGGACACACTGCCTGGCCTTGCAGGCTATTCTCCTTAACTCTTGCATTCGGTATGCCTACAAAACTAGCACCATATTGATGATCCCACAATTTGCTACTAGCTTGAGGGGTAGCTGGGCCCTTTCGGATCATGGCTGCAGAAGTTTCCATGTGCACAGTCTAGGAAAGCACCTCCTTATCAAGCAGGAGGCACTCACTTTGCACGCATTCTCTTTTCAAAGGAAAGTCTTTTAAAAAACCTTCCAGTTTCATAGCCAGGAGTCTTAGATGGGAGGAGGTCTGGCTGACTCCCGCCTTTCCCCCAGAGCATTCTTGCTATTGTTCAAGTGCCAAGTGCTTGGCCTCTCTTTGTTGTTGTTAGGTGCTGTCAAGTTGGGTCTAGCTCATAGCAACCTTATGTACAACAGAATCAAATACTCCCTGATCCTGTACCTCGCCTGACACTATGTCAGTGCTTCTCTGCTATTCATAGTATTTTCAATAGCTGACTAGTTTTTGATTATTTTGGGAATGGGCTGCCAAGTCCTCCCATTTTTGTTCTGGAGATCAAACCCAGGGCCTCAGAGCATGCATCACTCCATCAGGCTTCTCTTTACAGGTGCTTATCTTTTTATTAATAATATCCTCTTCAGCCAAGCTCATTTTGTCTGCATGTTTAAATACTGTCACTGTTTTTTTCCTCTCCAAAATGCATGTTTTAAAAATCTTTCTTCTGTGCCTTTTCTCCCTTTTTAAGTCATAAGTCTAGCTAAAAGCAATAATCAACAGCCATGCCACACCCTCAATATTATTCTTTTGTGATATTTTATCAGTCAAGTTAATTAGTCATTACCTTTAAATTCAGTCTCACTAATATTTTTAGGACAAGGGAAAACTGCAAGCAAACTCTGTACCAGAATGTAACATGAGTGCTCTCTAGTCTCATTCCAAATATAGGCCTCAATTTCTTGGAAACCTCAAGAGCACAATCTTCACTTTCTGCATTTTTACTGACATTCTTGTTTTCTGAACTCTCACCAGAACCAGCACTAAATCACTTCTTACAACATTCAGGGGCTTCTATTGCCAACATCCCCAAATTCTTCCAAACAGCTCACCCAAATAAATTCCAATGGTTTAAGACCCCCACACTCTGATTTCTGCACAGCAACAACCCAATTCTCTGCTACTAATTATTTTGTGTAGGTCAGCTTATGCATCACTGTGGAAAATTTCCTTAAAAGAACAACATGAGGAGGAAGAATAGTTTAGGGGAACTCATGGCTTAGAGGCTTTCAATCCATAATGGTGGGAGTGCATGGCAGGGCAGCTGGTGGCAGGGCCTTTATATCTTGGTGATTACAAATCAAAGCTTACTGGAAATGGGGGTCTGGGTAAAGCTTCCTAAGGCCTGCCCCTAGTGCTCTTCTTCCTAGGCCCCACCTCCTGAAGTTCCATAGCAGCCAGAAACAGGACCACATGTTGGGGAGCACACATTTAAACACGTCTTTGGGAGACATTTTATATTCAAATCATAATATTGGTAAATGAATAACAAACCACTGTGTAATCCTACAATGGAATACTATTGAACAGTTACAAGAAATGATCCCTGACATACGAAACAACATGAGGGTATTTAAAATAAAATAAGGCTGGCTCAAAAAGCATTATATATAATCCCACTTAAATGATATGTTCTTAAAGTAGACTAATATTAAAGTTTTCAATATGGCCTGGGGTTCAAGGGATGAGAAGAAAAGAGGGAGAAATAGCAGCACAAGCAAATGGCTTGGGGTTATAGAATCTTTGTGGTTGTATATCAGTTCTTTGAATTGGGGTTGTTTGTGATGTTATTTATATGATTTCATGTGATGTCCAAACATGAAACTAAGCATCAAAAAAGTGAATTTTTCTACATGTAAATTATAGCTCAATAATGCTAATTGGTACAAAATGAAATAATTATCAATTTTTAATTCTATTTTAATCATATATTATTTACTTTACTCTAGAAGTGGTTGTTAGTGCATTAGGCCAGTTGACCAATGAATATTTTGCAATATTTATTGACTATTCTATTAGTATAGAGTTTCATTTAAAGACTATTTCAATTACTCTCAAAGTTAATTTTGAAGGATTACAAAAATATTGGAAATATTGTCTTGTATTTTATGATATTAATGAAACAAGCAACTTTTACTTTTAGGACCAGCAGAAGTAACTTTATTGTATGGGAGCAAAAATCTGCATTTTACTAACAAAACCAGTTACCAATAATACAAGCATGCATTATTTCTAGGTTTTTTATGATAAGCACAGAGGAATTTTTCTTAAAGGAAGGCAGAAAATAAAATTTATGTTCATACTACTCAGTGTCATTCATTTCATTAGATTTTGTTTTGCAGTCATTAAAATAACTGACGTTTCCTGGGCTGAAGGATATTAGATGTGGGGGGCTTTCTTTGTCTCTCATAAAAATAGTTTTGTTTGAAGTACTTGCATTCCTTTGAAAGAAGGAGAAAAAGAGGATAATTACAGCAGTGTGTTTTACAAGCTCATGGGGTTTCGACTTTTCCACAGTTACTTCTTGAATTAGTTCTATTATAAAAATAAAAGCCGTCATAGTTGATTGTCACTGGTGTTTCTGCCTTAAATGAATCACTTCTCATCTTTTCTTCTTAATATTTGACAAGGCACAACTGTTTTCAAAAAAGCTTTTCATATCAAACTTTAAAATATCCTCTTTTTAAATAAAATTCCTCTTAGCAGTAGAAAGGGAAAAGACAATTGTCTTACAAACTAGACAAATGAAACTGAATTAAATTACTAGCTTTAAGGGAAAATTTTGATGATCAGTCAATTTATTTTTATGTGTCATATTGTCCTAATTATCTTAATGAATCTAGTGTAGAACTATTGCTAATTGAAAAATCCAATACCCCTTGACAATTAATAAATTGTAAATTAATAAATGCATATGAGTTTTAATATGGAGCATATCAGAATAAAATGGGGTAATCTAAATTTCAATAAGTATATTCATCTTTTTATTACTAGATTATGGGATAAATATCACATTATATTTAAAAATGAGTCTATTATTTTGGCTGACTAATTGTCATATATTTTATCACTATTCTTCAAAAGTGAAAACTACTTCCAATTAAAAAAAAAGAAGCATAGTAAATAATTGCACTTCTCTGAGTGTCATTAGAACAAGTCCAGGTACTGTCATTTTACATTAGTCTTCCTTCTTTTCTTACTTCCTTTATGTAATGGGCTGAAAAATATCTCCTTCAAATAAGATATTGAAGACCTAATATCTAGCACTTCATAATATGATCTTATTTGGAATTAAGATAGCTCGACTCAAGATGAGAAAGTACAACTGTAAACATTCATTGCTAATTGGAATATGGATTGTATGTAGTATGAATCTAGGAATACTGGAAATCATCAAAAGGGAAATGGAGCACATAAACATTGACATTCTAGGCATCATTGAGCTAAAATGGACTGGCATGGTCCATTTTGATTCAAATAATCATAAGTTCTACTATTTTGAAATGAAAGGTTAAAGAGAAATGGGGCTGCATTCATCATCAAAAAAGATACCTCAATATCTGTCCAGAACTACGATGCTGTCAGTGATAGATAAATAACCATATACCTACAAGGAAGGCCAGTTAATGTGACTATTATTCAAATTTATGCACCCACCACTAAGGCCACAAATGAAGATAGGGAAGATTTCTACCACCTTCTGCAGTCTGAAATTAATTGAACATGCAATCAGGATGTACTGATAATTATTGGTGATTGCCATGCAAAGCTGGAAACAAAGAAGGCTCAGTAGTTGGAAAATATGGCCTCAGTGACAGGAAAAAAGCTGGAGATTGCATGATAGAATTTTGTCAGATCAATCACCTTTTCATTGCTAGTCCATTTCCTTCACTGTCACAGGCATTTCTAACCATATTGTCTGACCAAGTCCGGATATGGGGAAGAGAGGTTCAAGGAACTCATCTTCCAAGAAATGGATGGGGATGAAGAAAAGGAAAATGTGCTTTTTGCTTTCTAGGAATATGATTACTGCTTCTAATTATTATGATTACTTTATGTTTAGGGCTAATACTCATAACTAATATTGTATTAAACTCTAATGAAACAAATGCTGAAAGAATGACACAACTGAGGGAATTTGTAAATGAGTTAGAAGTAATGACCTCCAATTGTAAAGGTTATGTGGACAATATTTTAGTTAAAGCTGACCAGCAGCTTCCACCCTGGGACTCAAACATTAAGTGATTTATGCTTCAGCTGCAACAGGCTGAGTTGTTAGCCCCTACTCGGACTAAAGTGGCCCCATCTATGATAGCTAAGGCTTACAGAGAAAATATAAAATAATCAAAAGAATACACAGGCCTGTTCCCACAGTACAAAAGCCTCCTTGACAATTTTAAGACAGAGAGGTGCTTATCTAAGGCAGACCTTTGTTCCCAGCTAGAGATAAAAAGTAAAGGCTGCTGTTCTGGTCAGCCTGACCCTCCACTACTATTATGACTGCCAGGTGTATGTAAAACTGCACGTATTCTTACTACTTGCATGACCTAAGCCTAAAAAGTCTGTATAAAAAATGAGCTATCCGAACAATAAACGGAACAGATCCACATAGCCTCCAAGCTGTTGTTTCTGTTACCCACTGCCACCGACTCCTCACCTGCTTTTGGGAAACCCTGGATCCTTAGGTTGCAGGCATGGGATTGCAGCACTTCACTAACATAAATTGGGACTATAAACATGGAATTCAAGAAAGAAAATACAGGAATGAAAAATTGAAAAAAAAATTGAAAAAAATACAGAAATGAAAAATTGAAAAAAAATTGAAAAAAATACAGAAATGAAAAATTGAAAAAAAAACCCTTAAATCCTTAAAAAAATTGAAAAAAAAATTGAAAAAAATACAGAAATGAAAAATTGAAAAAAAAAAACACCTTAAATCCTTGGGTAACCATAGGGAAGGATTCTACAGGGAAAATATTAAATGACATAGGAAATATCAAAAAAAAAAAGATGGAAGGAACATACTGAGTAATTGTACTAAAAAGAATTGGTGGATGACCAACCATTTCTAAAGGCTGCATATGATCAGGAATGAATGGTATGGAAGGAAGAAGTGGAAGCTCCCTTGAAGGAACTGGGGAAATACAAGGCTCCACGAATTGATATAATAACCAATTGAGATGTTTCAACAAAGAGATACAGCTTTGGAGGTGCTAACTTGTTTATGCCGAGAGATTTGGAAAACAGCTATCTGGTCAACTAACTGGAAGAGATCCATATTTGTGCCTACTCCCAAGAAAGGAGATCCAGCTGAATATGGAAATTATTGAAGTGCAAGTAAAATTTTGCTAAAAATCATTTGAAATAGACTGCAACTGTATATAGACAGGGAAATGCCTGAAAATCAAGCCAGATTCAGAAGAAGGTGTGGAACCAGGGACATCACTGCTGATGTCAGATGGATGATGTTAGCCAAAAGCAGAGAATACCACATACATATCTATCTATGTTTTATTCACTATACAGAGGCGGTTGATTGTGTGGATTATAAAAAAATTATGGTATTGTGAAGAATGGGAATGATGGAGCACTTAATTGTACATACAAAGAATCTGCATAGACCAGGAGGCAGTCCTTTGAACAGAACAAGGAACTAATGCCTGCTTTGAAGTCAAGAAAAGTGTGCATCTGGGCTGTATCCTTTCACCATACCTCTTCAATTACTATGCTGAGCAAATAATCCCAAAAGCTGGACTTTTATGAGGAAATATGTGGCATCAGGATTGAGAAAAGACTCACTAACAACTTATGTTGGCCAACTGGATGGAAGAGATCCATATTTGTGCCTATTCCCGAAAAAGGGGATCCGACTGAATGTGCAAACTATTGGACAATATCATTAATATCACACACCAGTAAAATTCTACTAAAGATCATTCAGAAGCGACTGCAGCAATACATAGACAGGGAATTACCGGAAAATCAAGCGGGATTCAGAAGAGGGCGGGGAACTAGGGACATCATTGCTGATGTCAGGTGGATATTAGCTGAAAGCAGAGAATATCAAAAAGATGTCTATCTATGTTTTATTGACTATGCAAAAGCATTTGATTGTG
>VMDO01043207.1:0-10060 GCA_007922755.1 Pedetes capensis
AGGAGGAGGAGGAAGAGGAGGAGGAGGAGGAGGGAGAAGAGGAGAAGGAGGAGGGAGAAGAGGGGGGGGAGGACAGGGAGGAGGGATAAAGGAAGGAAGAAGGAAAGAGGAAGGAAGGAAGGAAGGGAAATAAATAAAATAAAGCATGGGACAATATCTCCATGACCTTTGTGCTCCAAAATACTATGATCTTTCCATTTACTGCACTCTCTTTCCCTCATCAGTTATTTCCAGTGCATAATTAACAAGAACAGGAAGTGTTCCAAAACAAAATAGGGCTAAACACGAAGAACAAATCCATGCATTTTGGGGAAGACACACAAACAGCTGGTGAGGATGGGAGATGTTCTACCTCCCCAGCCAACCAGGAAAGGTAAAGTGAGACGCCATTTCTCCTCCATACAACTGGTAAACACCAAACGGATTAATAGTACCGGCTGTCAGCAAGAACGTGGGAGAACGTGTCATCCCACAGATATTTAGAGACGATTCCGCATTCTGTACCAAAACTGGGAGTTTAGTGCTCCTGACCCTGAATCTATGAGACTGAAGCGCAGAATATTTAGATATGTTGCCTCACTGTGTGCCTTTTTTAAAAAAAATTTTTTTAGACTCGATACAAACTAATTGCCTCTCTTCAAGACAGTTGTTTGAACACGTATCTCCCAGAGACTGACCGAAAGCACTCATCTTCCCTTTACAAATCTCTCCATTGGGCTTGGGGATTTAAAACAACTGGTCAAGTTGACTCTTCTCTTGGTCATGAACCACAATTTGCATCTGGCGTCAGCCTCTTAAGACTTAGTAGCGTCCCTCTCTCTTGCATCGGGTGCACAGACGAGGATTGGAGGTAGAAGTGTATTTCTCTACCTCCCTGGTCATTCTTCAAAACGGGAGCGAGAAATTGGAAGGAAACCAGGCATACAAAGAGAGAGTCCCCGTGAAAAGATCCACCCTCTGAGCTGACAGCTTCTTTCCTGTCTGCAAGGCAAACATATGGCACAGCTTGAGAAACGGAATATCCTGAGCAGTGAGAAAAGTCCGGGCATCTCTCCTACAGGTACCTTCAGTCTGACCTTCAGGGTTTCTTAGGATCAAAACAGCCACAGGGGAAGGAGAAGGAAACCCTGTGGAAGGCTGGGCAGAAAACCCTGGAAGGAGCTGAAATCAGATCAGAATGCTGCCCGATGAGGAAAGCAGGATGCCCAGGGGAATCTCAATTATCACAAGGAAATCCACTTCAAAGTGCCAAGTGAGGGGCTCAAAGAGTATTTGGGGCAATAGACACTTCTCTCACAGCACAAAGTTTAGCTGCAGGTGTGCAGGTTTTCTGCACACAAATAAAAAGAGAAGTTGGGGTGGGCTCATTCTCTTTCTATTTAGGAAGTTTTATTAACCTTGAAGTTTCTGAACATACCATTCTTTACAGAAATAAGAGAGAAGAAAGTCTATCTAAAAGCACGTAGACAGTATTTTCATGAAGCTTAACCAGATGAAGATAACCAGGCTGAATGTTTAACCACACACAGAGCCGGCCACGGCCAGTTGCCAGAGCAGTAAGGAAAAGCCTCTCACATCCCCGACGTTTGAACATTTTATCCACCCTCTCATATGTATATTTGACATTGCCGGTCACCTGCCGATTGAGAGTGGGGTGCCAAAAACCGAACCGACTTGGCGAAGTCAGTTCTGAATCGCGGCCTGAGTGCCACGATTGCAAACAGGGGACACGGAAAACTACCTGTGGCTCTCGGGCTGGCAGCCCCAACAGGAAAACTGTATCTCAGCATTCCCACGGCAGCTAAGGACACGCTTTCCCCAAAGTGCATCGCCAGAGCTGCCACGTTGGTTCCAAGAACGTTCTTTGACCGGGAAGAATTCAACGGGCCTCTTCCTCCAACCAAACTGGTTCGCCCAGACTCCCAGGCCAACAGGTAGGAGGAAGTGAAAAGCCAGGAACCAGGACCTGCAGACAGGGCCAGCTGAAAACAGCACCCGCTCCCCCCGCTCCCGGGCTGTCCTCACGTGGTGTCCGATGAGCTCCACTCTGGGCCCAAATGGGAACCTTTGCACCCAGTGCAGACTGCCACCAGCCGAGGCATCCCTGAGCCGTGTTCTCGGTAGCCAGCCCCAAAAACTGGACGCTCAGTCACCCTGGAAGGTGGCCGGGATCTAGGCCCACTTCCTGTCCCAGCTGTCCTGAAGGACTCCGCGTCAGGGGATGCTCCGCGCTCTCTCTCACTGGCGGGCCTTGGCCTGCTCTGCGTCTCCAGCCACAGAACTCTCCCTGGTCCGCTGTCTGTGTCATTCCTTACCCTCCATCACCTCCATCCGCGTCATTCCTTACCCTCCATCACCATATACAGCACATCCTCCAGGAAGCCTCTGGCTGTTTCCACATCACCCCGTCTGCCATCACAGAACCTAAGGGGACAGTCCACATGTAAACCTAAGGGGACAGTCCACATGTAATTCCCTGTTAATCTATTCACACCCCCTTTCCAACCATGAGGGCCCCGAGGTCGAGGGCCAAGGATGGCTTTGGGGTTGCGTCTCCAGCACCTAGCATAGTGCCTGGGTGCTAATACATGATTCAAGGAGTATTTGAAATCAGCATGTGCTTACGGCGGACCTCCCCACAGGCCTGCCACCTGCAAGACACCGAGGACAGCAAGATGGCGAAGGTGGACCCTGTGCCTTCACAGGAATTGTAATCTGTTCACCCATGACGCTTTTCGTTGGTTCACAAAAGAATGGCTACCCAATGGGTAAGGTTTGAGAAGGGAGCCAACACCTGGAGCTGGTGACCGCCAGACCAAGGAGGCCCCTCTTTGTGCCCTCCATGAAGTTTCTGAAATGTTGGGGCGTGGATACGGCCTTTCGACTGCCCCTGCATGGGAATGAATAAATGCATGGAAATACTTGGGACCACATAGTAGCATCGCACCTGTCACATGAAGGCAGCCAAGAGCAATGACATTCAGAAAGCTCATCCGAAGGTCAAGTGTGGTGGCGCACGCCTGTCACCCCAGAGCCTCAGGAGACAGAGGCAGGAGGATCCCAGGTTCGAGGCCAGAGGCAGCCTGCGTAGCTTAGTGAGACTCTGTCTCCACATACAAAGCAAAAGATGGGCTGGGGGTAAAGCTCAGTGCAAGAGTGTTTGCAAAGCATGCGTGAGGCCCTGGGTCCAGTGCCCCAGAACAGCAATAATAATAATAATAATAATAATAAATAATGTTGTTGTTAGGTGCCAGTCAAGTCGGTATCCGACTCATAGACACCCTCATAGGGTTTTCAATGGCTGACTGTTTTGGGATTGCCTTGGGAGTGGATTGCCAGGTCCTTTTCCCATTTTTGCAGTGCTGGGAATTGAACTCTGGACCTCAGATACTGCAGCACAGCGCTCTACCAATTGAGCTAAATCCCAGCCCAATAGTAATAATAATAATAAATCAAATCCACAGAGGAACAAAAGTAGAGGGAGAAGTGAGGGGTTCTTTGCCTCGCTTGGCCGCTGTCCTTTCCACAGAACTAGCCCCACTCGGCCCCGCACGCCCCCCTCCTCTGCTCCTCAGAGCTGGTCCAGGGGCTGGCAGCGTCTGCATCACCCGAGAACCTGCTAGAAAGGCAAATCCTCCCGCTCCACCCTAACACTGCACCAGGGACTCTGGGGTGGGGCCGGCACCTGTGCTTTCTCCAGCCCTCCGGGTGACTCTGCTGCCCCTGGGTCTGACAGCCACCTCGCAGCACCCTCCAGAGCTGAGTTGCCTTGTTTATTTGTTTTAACACCTTGTTTACTTCTCCCTCGTGGGAGGATTTCAGCTGCGTGGAAACTGAGATCTGTCCGTGCTGCTGAGGGCTGTCTGCAGCTTCTGGGTGCTCGGGGACACCTGTGACATCGCCAGACACATCTCCCTACCTCTGCTTCTGTTCCCCCATTTCCCAGGAGCCAGCCCTGAGCAATTCCGGAAGGAGGTAAGCCTCCCTCTGAGTCATCCGGCCCTGCTGCGCTTATCTGTCAGCGAGCGATAGGGTTCCAAGGACAGGAGATGAGAGCGGAGCCCAAGTTCTTATCCCCTTTGCCTAAGTCCCAGTGGCTGGAGCCCTGCTCAGAGCTGCTCGGAGCTCACCTTTCCCAGTGTCAGGGGCCCAATGTGATTTCATAAGAGCGACGCCTTGGGCCCACGAATGGACTCCTGTACAGGTAGATAAGCTCCCTGCAGTCCGTCCTCCCTGGGGTCCTCTTCCCCGGCACACAGTCACTCCCCTGGTGCCCAGGGAGGAGGAAGCCAGTGGTTGTGAGGATGTGTGGAATCCCATTCCCAGGTCCCCCAGCCAGAAGCTCTGACACGCCCTTGCTTGTTAAGGTGAAGGAGCAGAGGAAGCAAGAGAAGCAGCCATTGCTAAGAGGATGACAGCTGCCCCCTCTCCAGGATTTGCTCCCTTCGCCCTGTGTGATCCTCACCACGAACCTAAGGTGCACGGCTGGCAGTCTGTGTTCCTCACAGGAGGAAGCTAAGGCTCAGAGCTCAGCCCTTCCCAGGTCTTCAAGGGGATCTGGACCCCTAACTCAGCTCTGACCCCAAAGCCCTCCTCCACCTCCAGCCTGCCCCAGCCTGGGCCAGCTGCACGTTCGCCCAGACCCCGGGTGGTGGGGAAGAGGAAGGGCATTGGCCCAGGTCCCTGGGTGGTGAGGAAGAGGAAGAGCGTGCAGGGAGTGAGCCTGATGGTTTGGAGGACCGTGCAATCCACCCTGTCCACCTGCCCAGAGTCCACCGCACCTCTCCCGGATCGGGACGGTTAATATTAACCCAGGCTGATGAGCACCTCCCCGCCGGCCGGGGCCTCTGGAAGGCAGGTGCTGAGTCACTGAGGACGTGGCAGCCTCATGTTTCCCCAGCGCTGGGGCAGCACTGGCCAGCGGGAGGTCCCCGTGTCCTCCTGTGCTGGGCCTTCTTTGCACAAAGAGGAAGATGCTACTGTTCCCAGCCGCTCCAGTGGAGGAGGAGGAAGGCGGGGCGGGCCATGAGCCATGGAGGGCGACGGAATTCCAAGCAGCCCTGCACAGGCTCTCCCTCCCCGCACCAATCACACCAACTAACAGCAGGGGAAGGTGGCCAGTGTATGATGATAATAAGCCAGGAGGGCTGGGCGCGGTGGCGCATGCCTGTAATCCCAGCGGCTTGGGAGGCGGAGGTGGGAGAATCGCAGACACAGTCTACATAACTTAGTGAGACCCTGTCTCAAAAAGTAAAAAAATGGGCTGGGGGTGCAGCTCAGTGGTCCAGCACTTGCAAAGCATGCAGGCGCAAGGCCCTGGGTTCAATCCCCAGTACCACACACAAAAATAATGATAATAATAATAATAATAATAATAATAATAATAATAATAAACCAGGAGGGTTTGAAGGCCATCCGCGGAGCCTCCCGCAAGCCCCTGCACATGGCAGAGGCAGAGGCCTGCCTGGGTTGCTTTGCCTCACTGCTCCACCCCCACACATCCCCTGTACCTCCACCCCCCATCCAAAGTCCCAACACCCCCCAGGGCCTTGTTCCAAATTCTCAGCTAAGGACAGGAAGCCTGGCTGGGCATCGCTTTCCTCCCAGCCAACGCACCTCCCACACCGAGGAGGCGAAAACATGACGTGCGGCTGGGGCTGTGTAAACCAGCGATCACAGACGTGACGCACGGGTGGAAACGGCAGGACAGACTAGGACCTGCTGGCGTCAAATCGCGTCGTCCTGAGTGGAAGCTGCCCTGCAATTCCCAGGAAGCCTTGCACCTAGAAGGACCTGGCAACGCTGAGCGGCTTTGGCTGCGCGGGCCGGGCATTGCCTCTCAGCTCCGGTGCCCCCAGGAGAGTCTGAAGCCTCAGTGAGCGCGAAGAAAGCCCTCTCCACCCCTGAGCTATGGTGCAGGGAGGAGGCGTGGGGCCAGGAGGGGGCTGAGGGGCCACCCCAACAGTCAAGTCCCGGCCCCCGGCCTAAGGGGAGGCTCTGACCTTAGGGAGCTGGAACCTCCCCAGGGCCTTCCCGCTGAGACTCGCCTGGCTGCTCCGTGCTGTGGCTGCCGCTAATGGCCCCTCTGATTCACACCGTTATTAAACAGGCAACTTGGGCAAGAAACAGGGCAAACACTGTAGAGAAAACAAACGGAGAGTGCACGAGTCGAGAGAACGCAGGTGGTTGGGCAAATGGATGGCCTGACAGCCCATGTCACCTGCCACCTTGATGCTGTCTGCATTTACCCCTGTTGTTGTTGTTGTTGTTGCTAGGTGCTGTCAAGTCAGATCCAACTCAGTGCCCTAAGTGCAGCAGAAGGAAACACTACCCAACCCTGTGCCACGCACATGATCTTTTTATGTGGGAGCCCACTGTTGCAGCCACTATGGTTCTTCTCATTTTGAGTCGTGCCACATCAGCCAAAGGAGCTCCCGGGGCCTTTAGTCCATTCCTGTCAATAAGGTCAACTCTACTTTGAGGAGGCGACTCTTTCCCTGGGGTTTCTTGAATGCCTTCCAGCCTGGGGGTGCTCATTTTCCAGTGCTATATCCACCAGTGCTTCTCTGCTATTCATAGGGTTTTCAATGGCTAACTGCTTTGGGAGTGGGCTGCCGGGTCCTTCTCCCTAGTCTGTCTTGGTCTGGACGCTCAGCTGAAACCTGTCCACCACTGGTGGCCCTGCTGGTATCTCAGATACCGGTGGCATAGCTTTCAGCATCACAGCAACACACCAGCCCCCACAGCACCACAACCTGAGAGCCAGCTGGGGGCTTTACCCTTAGAACAGAAGAAAACCTAAAGCAGAGAGCCAAGCCCTCCGTGTCACAGGCTTCTCCAGAGAGTCCCCATCTCCCACTGCGATCCACCAGCCCTACCTCACTAGGCAGGGGCATCCCCCGCCAACCTGGGCCCGGCTCGGGTCAGAGTGCAGACCTGACATTGCATCTGGCTTAGGCCCTGCTGGGGCCCAGATCTTGCGGCTCCCGCGCGTGACCCCGATTGCGACACTGAGTCAAAGTTCAGAAGCAGCCTGGTGCAAACACCCCTGCACCAGCTGCACCTTTGCTGGCAGACACCCCAGCAGGAGAGAAAGCACTTGAGGATGCCTCGGAGCTGTCTCCAGCAGCCTGGCTCAGGAAGGCCTCCAACCAGTCCTGCCGGAACCAATCCCCCGGGACAGCCGGATTAACGGAATCCTCCTATTTTTTCCAAAATAAACAAGGAGCCTGGTGCTTTATTTTCCAACATGTTGCTTCGACATCTAGCTTATTTTTAGTAAAATAAACCAGTGGCCGTCCCTGGGGTGTTTTCAGAGGTAAGCCCACGGAGGTTTTCCTCCTTTCGGGCAGTCCACGGAATCAGAGTTCAAGATCCACCTCGAGGACCCAAGAAATGTTGGTTTAATGAGTCAGCACGGGGCCCCAGTGCCGTCAGGGAGGTGGGGAACGAAGGGGACCTGAGGTTTGTTCTCCACTCAAAATGTCCAGCTGTACCCGGAAGCTTTAACTGAAGACCCCACGGTGTGGGCCATCAGAAGACTCGGGGCGGGGGCATCGCTGCTGGGCTTAACCGAGTTGGTGTGAGTGGGAGACAAGACGCAAAAGTGGGGCCCACACCTAATGAGCTAAGAGTGGACTTGGAGAGACTAGAGGAGAACTCAGGCAAGGGCACAGAAAGGCCGTTGTTGGTGGACCCGGGACGTCGCCGGCGCTGCCACGCTTTAGGTGGAGCTTGAGGAATAGTTTAGATTCTTCCCGGGAGGGCGTGCTCAGGCACCGGGGTGGCCACGGTGGGATCGTGGGACGGAGGACCTGCGTAGGGTCAGAATCCCGATGGAAAGCAGCTGCGGCTGCCGAGCGCTCCCGTGCCGCTCTGCTGTCTCCTTCTGCACACGGCCCTGGGCCATCTCACCCACAGCTTCAACTACTGCCTCAATCCCATGACTCACAGCCCCCGTCTTCAGCCGGCCTCTTTCTCCTCCTCTCCAGGCTCCAGCACTCCCTATCTCAACCAGCAACTCAGACTTACCATCCTCCTTCCTCCCCACTGTCCACATCTGCCTCGGGTTTCGTCTTATCTGCCCTCCGCGTGTGCCTTCCAAAGGGAGATGCCCAAACCAGACAGCCTGGGCTCTCCCTGGACGGCTCCCCGCCCCGCCCCCGATCCAAGCCCAGAAGGTTTTACCTTCTACCTGCCTCAAGCCAGCCCCTCCCTCCACCCCGCATCCATTCCAACATCGTCTCAGGCCCTCGTCCCTCTCCTGCCTTCCACCTGGTCTCCCACACTCGGGTCTCCCTGCCCCGGTTTTCCAGAGCCTGGCTGAAACAGTCTCCTGCAGAACCGTTCTTCACGGGTGGACACACGTGAAACCCTCTCTCCAAACGTGGCCATAAACAAAGAGACCTGGGCTGTGCCCCAATGCACTGCGCTCGAGTGTGTGCGGCATTTCTAAATAATGATTTTAAGAGCTTAGCGTGTTCTTAGCAAGACTAATTAGTGGGAAAAGGAAGGCGCCAGATGGCATATGTTATTAATGACCCCCGATGGCAAGCCACTCAGTGACCGCCCTCGTGGATTTGAAGCGCTGCTCGCTGGTCCCTGCCCTACACCGACAGAGTTCCTTTTGACTCAGCATCAGGGACTTTCAAAGTCAAACCCACTGACCTTCCAACCCCTGGTTTAGCAAGTTCCACTCAGGTTTGCACCACTCAGACGGAAGGGGCTGTCTCCCGCCTTGGTGCCTGGGTACCATGTGGTGCCCTCAGAGATTGTCTGCCAGGCTTGAGTTTGTTCTCCAGGGGACATTTAGCAGTGACTGATGACGGTGTTTTAATGGGAATAATGTGGAGGAGGAAGGTTTGCTAACACCGGCAGCGTGGTGGGCGGTGGCCAGGGATGCAGGGCACAGAGCCAGCCCCACCACAAGCAACGATCCGCCCCAAAATGTTCAGAGTCCTGAGTTGAACCCTGCCCAACTTCAGCTCCACCCTCACTCATCTGCCCCCCAAAAGTTCATCCCTTCTCCCTCAAAGGGAGAAAAACAGCACCCCCTCGGGTCCCACCCTCCCCTGCAGCGGGGCTCATGAGAATCTGACTGTTGACTTCTCAGCCCCTTCCCCAAGCTCCTTGAGGGCCAGGCATGTGTCTTCCTCCTCGCCTCATAGCTCCGCAACACCCACGCATGAGAGTCTCAGCTACTGACGTGCAGAGAGAGCGAGCACCAAGCCTGGCCAAGGCCAGGGAGGGATGTTATATGGCCTCTGCGAATGAGGTCCACCCACGGGGGCACAGAAGCAGCTATCTCCACTGCCACTGATGGCTGTCACATACAAAGACTACCACGGGCTGAGTATCTCAGAGAGAGTAGATTCGTATATGCAATGGTTCTGAATCTCAGCTCACACAATAAAAATAGCCGGGTCAGCCAATGTATGAGCGTCAAAAGAATATTTCCAATACCGACTAGTGCACCTATCCAACCACAAAAAAAAAAAAATACAGTCCATTGTTTGGATGTCAAAGTCCACCAAAGCTCAAGTCCCTCATATAAAACAGTGTGTTTGCAAAGAACCTCCTCACATCCTCCTGTCTACTTTCAATGCTCTCTAGATTCCTTATGATACTTTGTACTGTGGATATGCTATGTTGGGACTGAGGTTTGGCTCAGTTAGTAGAATGCTGCTCTGCACTCTCTGAGGCCCCGGGTTGGATCCCCAGCACCGCAAAAATGGGAGAAAGACCTGGCAGCCCACTTATGAAACAATCAGCCTTTGAAAACCCTATGAATGGCAGAGATGCACTGACATAGTGCCTGGGAGTGTTTTATTCTATTATACATAGGGTTGCTATGACTCAGTTCCACCAAAGTCAGGCATGGTAGCACACGCCTATAATCCCAGCACTCAGGAGGCTGAGGTAGGAGGGTCACTGTGAGTTCAAGGCCAGCCTGGGCTACATAGTAGCTCCCACACTCAGCTACGAAGGAAGGAAGGAAGAAGAGAGAAAGAGAGAGAGGAGGAAGAAGAAGAAGAAGAAGAAGAAGGAGGAGGAGGAGGAG
>VMDO01043208.1:0-10059 GCA_007922755.1 Pedetes capensis
TCCCCTCCCCCATTCCTCACTCCCCCTTGCTCCTCCTCTCCCCCCTCTCCTCTCCCAGGATTTCCTCCTTTTTCTAGATTCCACCCTACTTCTTTTACGCTCTCCAAATTGTTCCTTCTCTGCTAAGTCGACTTTAGTTTTTTTTTTATTATTATGTTCTGACCTTCGCATAGGATTTCCTTCTTTTGATTCAGCTCCCACATATGAGTGAGAACATGTGGAGTTTCTCTTTCTGAGCCTGTGTTCGTTCACTCAAAATAATTTTCTCCAATTCCATCCATTTTGCTGCAAGTGGCATTATTTCATTTTTTTTTACTTCAATCAATTTTTGAGCCTTATCAACCTTACCATGTTGTTGGTATTTTTCTGAAAAATGTATTTTTTCCAATAAAATCTTACCACTTTAAATTTTTCCATAAAGTTGCCTGCAGTCAATTTCACAGTTGCATTTTATGGTTAATGAATTTGAAATTATAAACATTATCAGTTGATTCTTCTGTACAGGTCATAATGTTGTAATCAAGAAAGTATTCTCTATAAGAGCAGAAAACAATCTGCTAGATAGAGGATATCCTTAATACTAATTTTTATTAACAAGGGAAGGATGTGGCAATCTACTCCCAAAGCAATCCCAAAGCAATTGGTCATTGAAAACCCTATGAGGGTCTCTATGAGTTGGACCCAACTCAACGGCACCTAACAATAACAATAATAATTTTTATTAGAAATGTATAAATATTTTATTCAAAATATTTTCAAAGGTTCTTTTTGCCTCCATTCAGAATACCTACCCTGGATTAACATTTTTATATGACAAAATTTGTCAAATATGTTGTCTCTTTTTAATTTATTTTGCCAGATGTAGATACTGTAAAATTTTAGAGTTTCTAAATCTCATTCCATTATAGAGCAGAATATTAGTTTGCCTAATTAAAAATACAATTCCTATGAAAAGATTTTCACTGAAAATTGAGGTATTTCAAAGTACAGGTATAAAATTTTAAAATCAAATGCCACATACCATATGAAGGGTTTTTCAGTCTCCATTCTTCCCTTGAGTCTTTCTATGAGCATATATGCTAATTTTTGGTGCCATAACATAGTATATTAGTTTTCTATTTCTGTGAAAAAAATTTTCAACAGCTTAAATCATCATACATTTATTATCTCACCATTTCTGTAGGCCAGAAGTTTGGACACATCTTGGCTGTGTAATCTGCCCAATGTCTCACTAGGCTATAAACCAATTATCAGCCAAGGGACAGTCTCATTCGAGGTTCAATGAAGGGAAGATCTACTCTTTTCCAGGTTATTGGCAGCCTTCATCTTATAATTGTAGGACGGAGATACATTTTTCTTGCTAACTATTTATCAAGAGGGCTGGGGTTTTGCTCAGTTGGTAGAGTGCTTGCTCTGCACACTCTGAGGCTGTGTTTGATTTCCAGCACTGCAAAAATGGGTGAAGAACTTGGCAGTCCACTGCTGAAAAATAATCCCCAAACAATCAGCCATGGAAAACCCTATGAATAGTAGAGAAGCACTGGCATATGTTGGGGTATTAGCTGTAGCCCGGCTAAAGTTAGGGCCAAACCCTCAACATACCAACGTGGCCGATGTCAGGAAAGAAGGACCTCGGGAGACCTTCAGATGGTTGGAGAAGGACAGGGAAGGTTTATTGGGGTGCTCCCCTGATGCAGAGCGAGGAGCAAGCAACCCCTATAGAGCAAGGTTCTATCCCTTTAAGTGCTGGTTCTAGGCCTGCATGCTGCAGGCTAAGTACTGGTACAGCTCAGCCTTAAAGGCACAGCCACAGCCGCTGGTGTTCAGTTGAGGTCCGATGGTCTTGACTCTTCGAGGCTCGCCTTCTTTACCCCCCTCCTTCCCAAGGATGGGAGGAGTTGGGAGGCTCTTCGTGGCTTGCTAGATGCCTTAGGCTCTTCGGGGACCCTGGGCTTGATCTCGCCGGCTTGCTAGATGGTCTTGCTGGAGTAGGGAGCGCTGGTCCAGGTGATGAGGTTCAGGAGATGGTCAGAGAGGTCAGGATCGGTGGTGCTACAGGGATGATTAGGGGTCCAGGAGCCCTACTTTTATAGGGTCCTGGAGGGGTCACATGGTGGGGTTCAGCCAATCAGGGCACACAGCTGGCCGGTACGGTGGGCAAACGGACATAACTGCCAAGTGGGGACAGTTATTGCCTGCAAGGTGGTGAGGGGAGCCAATCAAAATTAAGGTGGTTAAGGCTGGTCAAGCTGGCCGGGGGCCATCTTTGCTCACTCCATGGGAGGGGCTGTTTTGAGTGAGTGAGATGAGCCCTGGGGTCAACTAGGGGTCAGCCCCTCAGGCTGTTATGAGGGACCCTAGCTGGGAAATATAATTTTTAAAAATCCCCAACAGGCATAGTGCCGGGCATGGCGCAGTGTCAGGGAGTATTTCATCCCATAGGGTCACTATGAGTCAGACCCAACTCCATGGCATTCAACATCAACAACAATTCATCAGGGGGTGGCTCTTGCATCTTAGGGTCTCCCCTGACCCCACCACTCAGTTCCTTGCTATGTGACCCTGTCCATGACCCTTTCACAACATGGTACTTCAAAGCCAGCAAAGAAATCTCTGTAGTACATACTACCAAGGTTATATGGCTGCATTGTAATGTAATCATGGGAATGATATCCTATGACTTCTGCCATATTCTATTGGTTAGAAGTAATTCACAGGCTCAGCTCACATTCAAGAGGAAGACGTTATACAAAAATGTGAACACTAGAGGGCAGAGATCATGAAAGCCATTTTAGAATTCTTCCTGGAGTTCCCTGGAAAACAGGCTCTGAAATTGAGATTTGTATGCTGGTAGATTATTAGGGGTTTCTTCTGGGAGCAGCACATGTAAAGGAGTAAATTGGGACTGGATTGAGAGGGAGAAGTTGCAATAGGGGCTTCTGCTAATCCCAAAGACATTTCTGAACCAGACGTGGTTCCGAAATGAAGCATGGAAGCCAGACCTTTGGATCTGCATTGAGCAATCACTGTGCAAAGGATGATCCTGGGAGTAGGGGTATAACCATAGGCAAGGTAGCTCCCTTTAATTGAGAGCAATTTCTCAAAAGGGACTCAGTTCTGGGATGTAAGCAACCAATACTCCCAGCAGCTAAGAATATTTGCCTCAATTCTGAAAGGGGGAATATGAGCAACATGCCATATCAGCATTATACTTAGTAAACCACAATATCTCCTTAATTAGTACACATATTTTCCCAGTACTAGGAAAAACAATCAGCTGAGATTATAACAAGAAGTACATGTTAAGGTTTGGGAGAATGCATTGACAGGTAGCTCAAGGGGTAGGGCTATGTATTAGTCAGTTTTCCATTGCTATAGCAAATACCTGAGATAAATCAACTTCTAAAGAGAAAAATTAGCCAGGCATGGTGGTGCACACCTGTAATCCCAGTGGTTTGGGAGGTGGAGGCAGGAGGATCACAAGTCGAGACCAGAGGCAGTCTGAGTAACTTAGCGAGACCCTGTCTCAAAAGAAAAAGTAAAAAAAAAATGGGCTGGGGGTGAAGCTCAGTGGTACAGCACTTGCAGAGCATGAGCATGCAAGTGCGAGGCCCTGGGTTCAACCCCCAGTACTGCAAAAAAAAAAAAAAAAATATATATATATATATATAGGCTCACAGTTTCAGGGGTTGCAGTCCATGATTGGTTGGCTCTGTTGCTTTGGGCCTGTGGTGACATATCATGGCAGAAACATGTGGTAGAGCAAATCTACTCACTTTCTAGCTGGAAGCAAAACAGAGAGAAAGGAAGGGCTAGGCTCTCACTCTCCCCTTGAAGGGCACATCTCCGATGACCTGAAAACTTCCACTGGGCACCACCATCTACTAGCTCTCAATATTGCCATGGCAGAGATCAAGGGTTTATCACATGGACCTTTGGAGAAGGGGAACATTTAAGATCTAAAGTATAGCAGACTATTCAGAAAAACAAAAATGGTGAGCCATAATGTCAAGGGTGGTTGAAGTGGATAAAGTTTGGTGAATGACAACTCTCTCAGGCCTTTTATTAGAATATAAAACATCATGGGATGTTCAGACTAAGATATTAAATCACTGAAAGACAAGAATTCGATGACAAAATGTAAGATCTCTCTAAGTTCAGAAATTATTTGTATACAGCCAGGTGTGGTGGCTCACTCATGTTATCCCAGTGGCTTGGGAGGCAGAGGCAGGAGGATCACAAATTTGAGGCCAGAGGCAGCCGGCATAACTTAGTGAGACCCTGTCTCAAAACAAAAAATAAAAATGGGGCTAGAGGTGCAGCTCAGTGGTAGAGCAATTGCAAAGCATGCATGAGATCCTGGGTTCAATCTCCAAGTAATATGAAAAAAATTATTTATATAAATGAAGGAAATAAGAGCCATGGCTAAACAGTAGTCCATGTAAAAAATATCTGACAGTTTTAATTTACCACAAGGGTTAGCCCTATGACATGGCTGAGGAAAATGATAATGCAAACTTGAACTCAGTTAATAGAATCCTAGGTCACTGCAAATGACAGTTTTACTGTACTCTGTGCTAACCAGACTTCATCTGTGCCCTGGTCAAAGCATAGCATTTTAAACTATGTGAATTGTAAGTGAATTTTCACATAGTGAACATACTGATAAGACTATTAAAGTGGCCAACTGTTCCAGTTTCCCCAGGACTGTCCTTATTCTAGCACTGAAAGTCTTGCATCCTGGTAAACTCTCTGGCTCCAGGAAAACCCGAACACTAGTCACCTTAGACCACCCAGATTAAGAAATAGGAAATTACCAGCACCCTAGAAGCCCATATATGGGTTGTCAGTCAATACTCACCCCTCCTCCTCCAAGGAAACTGCTATCCTGACTTCTAACATCATAGATTATTTTAAGATACAGTATTTTAATATGGATACTATGAACTAAAGAGCAGAGGTTATAACCTCATAGCCCTTGGGCTGAATCCAGCTGGCAGACATGTTTTGAGACATGCAACACTAGCTTGCAGAGTCTTCCCCCTACTGAATTTAGTCAGTTGGTGAAAGGTTTACAAGTTTTAACACACACACACACACACACACACACACACACGCACACATTCATGCCACTTTGACTACAACCAGGTTACAGAAACTAGAAAGGGACAGGATATTTACATAGAATCAAAATATCTTCCTACAAATTATTTACTGATTATGGTAAGGGAAAAGGAGTAACCTTGTGATAGTGAAATCTGTCAGAGAATGCCTTAACCAAATAATCAAAGTCAACATTACTAATAACATATCAACCAATATCATGTGTTTCCTAATATGATTGCATCAAGAGGGGCACAACATTGCTTACAAAATATTCCCACTGAGTCTCCAGTCATACCATTCTGGCATATAATCTTGTCTGATCTCCATGTCTAAGCAGAGTTGGCCCTGGTTAGTCCTTGGATGAGAGACTGCCTGGAAATACCAGGTACTGTAGGCTTGGGAGAAGGACCCAGCAGTCCACTCCCAAAACAATCAGCCATTAAAAACCCTATGAATAGCAGAGAAGCACTGACATAGTGCTCTGAGTGGCACAGTGCCGGGTAATGTTTTTTTCTGGTGTACGTAGGGTCACTATGAGCCAGACCTGACTCGATGGCACCTAACAACAAGAACATTCCCACTGAAAATGCATAGCTGAAATGAGATCATAAAGAAACATCAGGCAAACTCAATTGAGAGAGATTCTACAAAATGAATGGTCTATAGTATTATAAAAATGTCAAAGAGCCAAGTGTGGTGATGCAAAACTGTAATCCCAGCACTTGAGAGATGGAGGCAAGATCAAGGGGTTGAGGCCAACCAGAGCCACATGGAGATTCTATGCCAGCCTAGGCTACATAGCAAGATCTTGCCTCAAGAAAAGGTCAACCTTACAATAGATAAAGACTAAGAAACTGTTGCAGATTAAAGGGCATTTAAGCAACACAAAAATTCAGTATATGATCCTCGATTGAGTCTACCACCAAAATATTTGCTATAAAGATCATTTAAATATTTATTTACTTATTTATATTAGTAATTATTTAGTGTACAACTTAATGGGTTTCATTAGACATTTCCATACATGCATATCCTTCTACATTGCTTATATTCACCTTCCCCATTACCCTGTCATGAGCCCCCTCCTCCCTTCCATCCTTTCCTCCCCACATATGGTCCCCCTTCTACTTTCATGTCTTATTTATATGTGTGTGTGTGTGTGTGTGTGTGTGTGTGTGTATCTCATATCTATCTATCTATCTATCTATCTATCTATCTATCTATCTATCTATCTATCTATGAAGCTACAGCCAGGTGCAGGGGTGCACACATGTAATCCCAGTGACTCAGGAGGCAGAGGCAGGAGGTTCACAAGTTGGAGGCTAGAGGTACCCTGTGTAACTTAGCAAGACTCTGTCTCAAGATAAAAAATATAAAAGTGTGATCTGGGCGTGGTGGCGCACGCCTGTAATCCCAGCGGCTCAGGAGGTGGAGGCAGGAGGATCGCAAGTTCGAGACCAGAGGCAGTCTGTAATTTAGTGAGACCCTGTCTCAAAAAGTAAAAACAATGGGCTGAGGGTGCAGCTCAATGGTCCAGCACTTGCATGCAGGTGAGAGGCCCTGGGTTCAACCCCCAGTACTGGGAAAAAAAAAATATATATATATATATATATACATATTGTTGTTAGGTGCCATTGAGTCGGTATCCGACTCATAGTGACCCTCATAGGGTTTTCAATGGCTGTTTTGGGATTGCCTTGAGAGTGGATTGCCAGGTCCTCTTCTCCCTTTTGTGGTGCTGGGAATTGAACTCAGGACCTCAGAGACTGCAGTGCAGCGCTCTACCAACTGAGCTAAATCCCAGCCCAAATATATATATATATATATATATATAGTGGGGCTAGAGGTGCAGCCCAGTGGTAGAGCACTAGCAAAGTATGTGCAAGGCCCTAGGTTCAGCCCCCATGGTACTGTAAAAGAAAGAAAAAGAAAGAAAGAAAGAGAAAGAAAGATAGAAAGAAAATAAAGCAAGCCAGATTTTTCCTTAAGGGGAAAACGTGGCATTTCTCTTCCTTTTTCCATTACACTTATTGCCCGCTCCCACTTTCTTTTAGTCCCTTTTCTCCCCCTCCATAGGCTCCTTCTATTTTATGACCTACATATTTTAAGATTGAACACATATTGAAATCTAACATTCACATATGAGAAAAAACATGTGATGTTCATTTTTCTGGGCCTGGTTTATTTCTGTTTAAATGATGATCTCTAGTTCCATACATTTTCCAGCAAATACCATAATTTTGTTCTTCTTTATGGCTGGATAAAACATTATGGTGTATATATACTACATTTTCTTTTATTTTCTTTCTTTTTTTAATGGTTCTTGGGGGTTGAACCCAGAGCCTTGTGTTTGCATGCTTTGCAAGTGCTGTACCAGTGAGATGTACTGTCAGCCCATTTTTTTACTTTTTATTTTGAGACAGGGTCTTGCTGAATTACACAGACTACCTCTGGTCTCGAATTTGTGATCCTCCTGTCTCCACCTCCCCAGTCACTGGGATTACAGGTGTGAGCCACGACACCTGACTTCACATTTTCTTTATCTACTATTCTGTTGGTGGACACCTAGGTTGATTCCATATCTTAGCTATTGTGAATAGCACTGCAATAAAAATGGATGACAGGTATCTCTGTGGTATATTGACTTATGTTCCTTGGAATATATATCAGGAGTTGTATAGCCAGGTCATATGGTAGTTCTACTTTTCGTTTTTTGAGAAACCTCCATACTGATTTCCATAGTGACTTCACAACTTGCATTCCCATCAGTAGTGTAGTAGGGTTCCTTTCTCCCTATATCCTTGCCAGCCTGTGTTGTTTGTTTTTGTTGAAGCTAGTCATCTGACTGGGGTGAGATGGTATCTCAATGTGGCTTTCCTTTGTATTTCCCTGATAGCTAAGAATATTGAATATTTTTTTCATATAATTTTTTGCCATTTGTATTTCTTCTTTTGAGAATTCTCTGTTCAGTTCATTTGCTCTTTTTGATGTTTAATTTTTTGAGCTCTTTATATATTCTAGATATAAATCTCCTATCTGATGTATAGCTGAGAACGGTTTTCTCCCATTTTGTAGGCCACCTCTTCACTCTGATAATTGCCTCCTTAGCTGTGCAAAAGCTTTCTAATTTCATGCAATCCCATTTTTCAATTCTTGATATTGTTTCCTGTGCTGTTGGGGTCTTTTTCAGACAGTCCTTGCCTATGCCTATGTCTTGAAGTGTTTTTCCTATGCTTTCCTCCAGTAGTTTCAAAGTCTCAGGTCTTGTTTTAAAGTCTTTCATCCATTTTGAACTGATTTTCACACAAGATGAAAGAGAGTGATCTAGTTTCATTCTTCTATATAAGGATATCCAGTTCTCTTAGCACCATTTGTTAAAGAGGCTGTGTTCTTTCTAAGTTATATTTTGACGCCTTTGTTGAATATCAGGTGGCTGCAGCTACAAGGGTTTATTTCTGGATACTCTATTCTGTTCAGTTGGTTGACATGTCTCTTTTTTGTGGGTACCATGCTGTTTTTGTTACTATGGGTTTGTAGTTACTATGGCTTTGTATTGAAACTATAGTTTCAAATCAGATATTATGATGCCCCTTGCATTGCTCTTTCCGCTAGGATTGCTTTTGTGATTCAGGGTCTTTTATGCTTCTATATGTATTTTAAGATTTTTTTTCTATTTCTGTGAAGAAAGTCATTGAGATTTTGATGAGGATTGCATTAAATCTGTAGATTGTTTTCAGAAATATAGCCATTTTCACAGTATTAATTCTTCTGATCCATGAGTATGGGAAGTCTTTCCATATTCTAGTGCCTTCTTTAATTTCTTTCTTTAGTGTTTTAAAGTTTTTATTGTAGAGGTCTTTCACCTCATTGGTTAGGTTTATCCCTAGGTATTTTATTCTCATTGAAGTTATTGTGGATGGGATTGTTTCCTTGATTTCTTTCTCAGCCTGGTTGTTATTGGCATATGGAAAAGCCACTGACTTTTTAATGTTGATTTTGTATCCTGCTACTTTACTGAAAGCATTTATCATCTCTAGGAGAATTCTGATGGAGTCTTTAAGATCATTTAAGTATAGGATTATATCATCTACAAATAGAGATAACTTGACATTTTCCTTTTCTATTTGTATCCCTTTTCTTCTTTCTCTTGCCTGAATACTATGGCTAGGAGTTCAATTACTATATTGAAAGCAGTGGAGACAGTAGACACCCTTGTCTTCTTTCTGAGTTTAGAGGAAATGCTTTCAATTTTTCCCCATTTGGTATGATGTTGGCTGTAGATTTTTCATTTATTGCCTTTATTATATTGAGGTATGATCTTTCAATTCCTAGTTTTTTCAGGGCTTTTATCATGAAAGGATACTGAATTTTGTTAGATCCCTTTTCTGAATCCATTGAGATGACCATGTGATTTCTGTCTTTGAGTTTATTTATGTGCTATATTACATTGGTTGTCTTCCATAGAGTGAACCACCCAGGTATCCCTAGAATGAAACCAACTTGATAAAACTATATGCTCTTTTTAATGTATTACTGAAACTGATTTCCAAGTATTTGCTTAAGGTTTTCTGCATCTACATTAAAAATTCAGAGAATACTCAAATAACTTAATGACACACCTCAATGTCTTAGAAAAATAAGAACAAATGAAACCCATGTTTAATTTCTCCAGGGAAAATTGTTCATTAGGGAAATTCGACTGTTGTTTTCCTTTTTTGTTGTTTCTTTATCTGGTTTTGGTATCGTAGAAGGAGTTTAGTACCATCCCTTCCATTTCTATTTTATGGAATAGTTTGAGTAGCATTGGTGATAATTCCTCTTTATAGTTCTTATAGAATTTGGCAGTGAATCCATCTGGTCCTGGGCTTTTCTTTGTTGGAAGACTATTTTTTTTTTTACTGCTTCAATATTCCTGCTGATTATAGGTCTGTTTAAGTTGTTTATATTCTCTTG
>VMDO01043209.1:0-10057 GCA_007922755.1 Pedetes capensis
CCCCCCCCCCCCCCCCCGACACACACACTTAAGGTCTGACCTGCAAGTCACCTGGGGTCACCAAGTACGCTCTTTTTTTATGATGCTTTCCTCCCAGGGTCAGAGTCAATAAAGTATGTGAGCCAAGAGGCATGGTGCACGCCCATGAGCCACGTGTGCGGAGGCAGAGGCAGGAGGATCGTGAGTTCCAGGCTGGCCAGGGCTACGTAGTTAGTTCCAGGCCAGCTTGGGGACAAAGCAAGACCCTGCTCAAACAAACAACAAAGATAAGATATGTGAAAAGGCTTTGTGCTTTTTGATTTTGGAAAATGTCGTACGTAGCTGTGTTTGTGAAGTCTGCGTACTACAGTCTGCTCTCTGTAATGATGTACTGACTCATTCAGTTCTCCTTACATGCCGTGAGGAGTGGAGCCCTACCATCGCCACCCTCATCCTACACATAGGGAAAGGGTAAGCACCTTGCCCAAGGTCACAGGACTCTGTTCTTAAAATTAGATTTTTAACCAACACATGGTAGTTGTAGGTATTTATGGGGTGCAGTGACCGTTTCAGTACACATACATCCCAGCATCACGATCACGTGTAATTGACACATTCGTCACTTCAGACACTTATTTCTCCGTGTTGGGAGCATTCAGAATCCTCTCTCCTCACTCTTTTGAAATCCTCAGTAGGTTATTGTCAACCCCAAGGTCACAGAGCCCTTGAGTGGTGGTTCTGGGATTCAGACCCAGGCTTTTCTGGCTCAAAGTCATCTCAGCCTCCGCAGGACACAGCCTCCTCCTCACCACCCATCTTCTGTATTGTCCTAATTCACAGCAAAGCCTCCGAGCAGGGACCATGCTGTTGTGTGCACCCCCGTCATGATACCTGGCACACGGTAGGTGTTGTGGGTGGTTACGTGAGGGTTTCTAGTATCCGTGTCTTGTCGCTGGTAAACAGAATTCTTGCACATCCACCGTTTCATTTGGCCCCTACACCTATTTCCCTCTCCTTCATAGATAAATAGTTTAACCCTATGGATACTACTTGGTGATTCATGTCTGGAACTCTGGCCTTCCATGTCCCAGGTTCACATGTCTTCGTTCCTTTTTCCTGAAACTTTCAGATCACCTAAAATTCTGTTCTCTGTAGGGGCCCCAGAAGGAAGCACAGCAGGAAGGTTTTATGGTCTACAGATGCAGTGAGGTTTGTACAGAAAGCAGCTTGTGTTGGCAGCTGGAATTGCTGCACTGCCCACTGCAGGTCCTGAGAACGGAGGGCTTTGTGGTATTGAAGATTCCGGCTCGTGATCTCTCAGATTTTTCTTGGGGTCAGAATTGGAGTTCTTAGTGACATGGTCAAGATTTTATCTCAGTACTTTAAAAATTTTTAAATTTATTATATTTATTATTATTTTAAATTATTATTATTATTTTTTTGCGGTGCTTTGGGGCTGGACCCAGGGTCTTGTGCATGCTCTGCAAGTGCTCTACTGAGCTGCACTCCCAGCCCCTTTATTTTTTTATCTTGAGACATCTTTGCTAAATTATGCAGGCTTCGAACTGGTGATCCTCCTGCCTCTGCCTCCCATATCACTGAGATTATAGGCGAGTTGCTGGGATTGCCAACCTGGCTGTTCTTTCACCTCTTATCTGTCGTTTGTATGTGACTCTTGCATTTATTTCTTCCCTGGTATTCTTACTCTCCCTTTTGCTACTCTCTGGTGTCAGTCTTCTTACATTTTTTCTGAATATCAGAGAAGCTTATATTTTCCCTATGTAAAATCTAAAAACTGACATCATATAGATCAAACAAGAACTTTTTGAAGAGTTCTCCACTTCTCCCTTGATTATTAAGGAAATCCATGTTTATTGTAGGAAACCTGGTAACAAATGAGGACAGAGAAGGCAAGTCTCAGGCAGGTTGTTGTTGTTAGGTGCCGTCGAGTTGGTATCCGACTCATAGCGACCCTCTGTACAACAGGGGAAACACTATTGTCAGTGCTTCTCTGCTGTTCATAGGGTTTTCAATGGTGGATTGATTTTTGGGAGTGGGTTGCTGGGTCCTTCTCCCAAGCCAACAGCACCTGGTGTTCCCAGGAGGTCTCCCATCCAGGTACTAACCAGGCTCGACCCTGCTTAGCTTCTGAGATCTGACGGGATCGGATGCCACAGGGCTACGGCTGCAGGCCCTCAGGCAGGTTAACCACTGTTAATATTGTGGTCTTGAGCAGCAAAGAGTTTGCTTAGCGGCCTGAGAGCCGTCCAGGAGAGGCCTCCCTGCGGGCTTGGCTCCTGGCCTGCGTCTGGGAACCTGGCCTGGGGAGGGTTCTGGGAACCTGGCCTGGGGAGGGCGTCTACACGCTGACTGACAGGAGGGGCTCCCCGTGCCTCAGCTGGCTGTGTAGACAATGTGGGTCGTGCTGATGACACCCGCTTTCCTCCTGGGAGTGTGGAGTTTTGGTGCGTGCCAAGCAGAGGGTGCCCGTGTGACGGGTCCCAGTGAGGACCTTGCATGCTGAGGCTCTGGGGGCTCCCTGGGTGGAACTGGCACACGGGTAGTCACAGCGCTGCGGGGGAAGGAAGCACACCCCGAGCGACTCCCCAGGAGGGGCTTCTGGAAGCTGCGCCTGCTGTCCTGGGCCTCGTCCATGCCCTTCTCCATCAGCTGACTTTGCCTTGGGTCCCTTCTCGGCAATGAATCAGCCCCGGTAGGCTTCTGCCAAGTCCTCCCGGTGGATCACTTATCCTGGGGTAGTCTTGGAGACCCTGACCCAGTCTCTTTTTCTGAGCGGGTATATTTTATCTATGTATTTGCCATGCTGAAGATCGAGCCCAACGCCTCACGCATGCTAGACAAGGGCCCTACCACGGAGCTACAACCCCCAGCCCTGTATGTCGTTGTTGTCAGGTGCCATTGAGTTGGGTCCAGCTCATAGCGACCCTCAGGGGATTTTCAAGGGCTGATTATTTTGGGATTGCTTCAGGAGTAGATTGCCACGTCCTTCTCCCGTTTTTGCGGTGCTAGGGATCAAACCCGGGTCCTCAGAGAGTACGGAGTAGCACTCTACCAACTGAGCTAAACCCCAGCCCCCAGCTCTGTATATATTTTTAATAAAAGCCTTATTCTGTCATATCTTTTTATGATCTCCTTTATTTGACAAGTACCAGCATTTTGTCATGCCATTAAGTGTTCTTTCAAAACATGATTTCTGATGATCTTAGATGGCATCTTAAATGCTTATGCAATGTTGGATGGTTGAGTCTGAGTTTTTTTCTTTGAAATACTGGTTGAACCGTGGCCTCACACATGCTGAGTAAGTACTCCACTACTGAGACACACTCCAGGCCATTTTATATTTTTTATTTCTTATGCTAAGACAGGGTCTCACTGAGTTGCACAGGCTACCTCTGGCTTCGAACCTGTGATCCTCCTGCCTTATCCTCCAGAGTTTCTGGGATTACAGGCAGGCACTACAGCTCCCAGCTTGCGTTTGAAACTTATAGTTATGATTTGTTGTTTTTGTTGTTGTTGTTAGGTGCCGTCGAGTTGGTATTCGACCCATAGCAACCCTCATAGGGTTTTCAATGGCTGACTGTTTTGGGATTGCCTTGGGAGTGGATTGCCAGGCCCTTCTCCCATTTTTGCGGTGCTGGGAATTGAACTCGGGACCTCAGAGATTGCAGCGCAGTGCTCTGCCAACTGAGCTAAATCCCAGCCCATCTGGAGGAATACCAGTGTGCTAATAGCGATGGCTGCTGCAGAGGAGGGCACAGAATGGAGATTATGGGGTGGGGAGAATGCCACTGTTCTTTCTGATTTTGAACTTTTATTATTGTCATTTCGTTACTTAGTGTTTTAAGTTTGTTTATAATTAAAACAATACATACTTTTGCCAATTTGAAAAAAGATACTAAATAACCTGTGACCACAGGCAACTTGCTTTTTACGCCTTATCTTTATCATCTGTGAAATGGGAGATCATACAGCCCTGCTGTTACAGAGTTGTGATGAGACTTAAACGGGCTGAAACTCTGAGCCTGCCGTCCTGAATTCACACTACATGTGGTCATTGTTTTGCATTTTTCGAGGAAAAGAACACTCCTGGGTCATTATGACCTCATATAGTGCATGTAATGCTCACGCTTTCAGAAAGGACTTGAACTCCAAGACAGTGCGGTGGGAAAAGCATTTGGACCTTGGCCTTGGCTGCGGATTGGGCCCTCATTAGCCCGGAATCTCGGGCAGTGTACTTGGTTTTCTGCTGCTCGTTTCTCTTATATACAAAGTGGACACAGTAGCACTTTCGTGGGGCTAGTGTGAGAGAGTTAGATGAAAGGAGCCTGAATGTGACAGGACAGAAAAGCACATTGTAGGCAGCATTGGTCTAAAGAACAAAGGGTGCATCTGCCCTGTGCAGAGGGGCGGTTACTTCTCTTTTTCTTTAACTCTCCTAGTAAAGCTGTTGTTGTTAGGTGCCGTCGAGTGGTGTCCGACTCATAGCGACCCTCACAGGGTTTTCAGTGGCAGATTGTTTCGGGATTGATTTAGCTCAGTTGGTAGAGCGCTGCGCTGCAGTGTCTGAGGTCCCGACTTCAATTCCCAGCACCGCAAAAATGGGAGAAGGACCTAGCAATCCACTCCCAAGGCAATCCTGAAACAGTCAGCCATTGAAAACCCTGTGAGGGTCGCTATGAGTCGGATACCGACTCGATGGCATCTAACAACAACAACAACAATCTAGGAAAGCCAGGCGGCTTTGCAGGATTCATCCGATAGCCCTGGATCTCTTCTTACTGATTTGGCTGGTTGTCATATGCTGTCATCACAGCAGCGGTATTTGAAGGCACAGCTTGCCATGATTTGCATTTTCGGGTGTTGGTGCTATTTATAAACAATTAAGAAAAGACACGAAGCCTTTTTATGCAAGCTGGTAAATTCAGCAAAACACAGAGAAATCTGTTAGCACAGTTTGCATGTGCACAGGCACAAAGCATTCAAATAAACATGCGTATTTTCCCATATTTAAAATTTTCTCTTAAAAAAAGACATTTAGTCATTGGCCAGATGGTTTGCAGAGCTTTCTCCTTAAAGTACATGAGTGTAGCTCTCAGACGCCCAAAATATGAAGCTATCCTAAAACATCATCATAGTTGCGATGTCTCCCCGCCCCCTTCTTAAGCCATTTATGAGGAGTGAAAGGTCAGGGAAGAAAAGTATCAGTCGCCAAAGGCCTTCGTCACAGTTGGTCTCTCATGTTCTTCCTTTTGTGTCATATCCCCTGATTTCATTCCATGACGCTATCACTCAACCACGGGGTGGAGACATTCTTCCCTGCTGTGCATTTCTCCATAGCCTTGATTACTCTCTCATACTTTTTGGTTTGGGCTGGGATTTGGCTCAGTTGGTAGAGTGCTGCGCTGCAGTCTCTGAGGTCCCGAGTTCAATTCCCAGCACCACAAAAATGGGAGAAGGACGTGGCAATCCACTCCCAAGGCAATCCCGAAACAGTCAGCCATTGAAAACCCTATGAGGGTCGGATACTGACTCCAAGGCACCTAACAGCAACAATAACTTTTTGGTTTCTCTGTCTCTATCTGTAAAAATAGAAGCTTCCTTCTGTATCACCAGTGCATGACACAGAGATACTTAGTAACTATTTGTTGAATGAATGAAAGGAGGGAAGCTGAAAGAGATTTATACTTTCCTCTGTCCCCTCCTGGAAAGTTCTGGCAGGGGAGTAGGGATGTGGTCCTAGAGCTCATATGGCTCCTGTGGGATGGCTGATTGTCCTCAGATGCTTGCCCAGAGGAACGTGTGGTCCCTGAGTGGGAAGGTAGAGACAGCCCTTTCAGGGCGTGCACTGTAGGTCACAGCCTCTCACAGAGGGCTGTGATGTCAGCCTGTGTGCTCATGGGAAGCGCAGCTCGGAGTCTTCACTGTCGGTCCCTGTGGGAGAGAGGAGCGGAGGCCGAGGCACAGGACGACAGGCCACCTGGGAACAGTTCTGCACTCTTTCTTCTTTTCTTTCTTGGTGGTTGAGGATTGGGCCCTCAGTGTTGTGCATGCTAAGCGTATGCATGCTATATCACTGAACCATGCTCCCAGCCCCTGAATCTTCCTTCTTAGCCAGTTAACTTCTCCCCATGCTGCCCTCTTGATTGTGAAAGCCACCTCCTTCACTCTGAGTGTGTAATAATGAGAGAGAAAATGTGCTCTGCTCATAGGTGTGAGGAAGAAACCCAGCAGCCGGAAATGTCCGTGAATCTTGTGCCTAAAAACAGGCGGTGGTTCTCCTGTTGTTAGGTGCTGTTGAGTTGGGTCCGACTCATGGCGACCCTATGTACAACAGAATGAAACACTCCCCGACACTGTGCCATGCCTGGCACTATGTCCATGTTTCTCTACTATTCATAGGGTTTTCAATGGCTGATTGTTTTGGGATTGCTTTGGGAGTGGACTGCCATATCCTCCCATTTTTGCTTTGCTGGGGATTGAACCCAGGGTATCAGAGAGTGCAGAGCGGCACTCTACCAACTGAGCCAAACCCCAGCCTGGTGGTTTTCATAATACCTTTAAATTCGCCTTTTCTCATACATTGTATCAAACAGGTAAGAAAAAACAAGAGTTTGGGGAATGGTAATTTTAGAAAGAGGACAAAAATATTCAATCCAGAGTATTTTGATTTCCGTTTTACTCTTGGTCTAGATGGAGGCACTTTGGACTCCTGTTTAAGGTACAGCTCAAATCTGATTAGAAACCATTGTGTAGGCAGCAATTATCTGTAATTTTAGAAAGACAGATGTAGCACCAGGTGTGTCTTCTAAGAGAGGTCATATTAATTTTAAATTTTCATGAAGTAGAAGCAGATGGCAAGATGGGGTGGTCAGATGTTAGGTCATTGATAGCTTTTCATTTCCACGTCTTGCACTGGGATTTGGGACCACGAAGCCTGCTGAGAACTGATTATTATCTGTGCCCTTACCAGCTGGGTTCTTTTTCATGCAGGATTCAGAAAGACTGCTCCTATTACAGTCAGTAAAGACGGATTGTTGATTGTTTTGCTATCATGAAATTCCATTTATTCCACCCCACATTTTGGAAGAACCGCTGTCCAAAAGTTGTCTTGTCTGTTGTATTTCAAATCTGTTTTTATAAAGCAGTCCGTCAGCAAATCAAGGGCTTCTTTATGGTTGGTTGTGTAGCTACTGCTGTGAATGGGAGGCAGGTTCCACTGCGGCGTGGCTGGGACTCTGCGAGGACAAGAGCCTGAGAGCCCAGGGTGGGCTTTGTAGACAGCGGCATATGCAGAGCACTGAGCACTCGCAGACCCTTATTCAAACATCTCTTTTTATTTTACCTGAGTTCATAGTTTATGCCACTGCAGGTTTACTATCCTTTAACTGTATAGCTTGGGAACAGAGTGACTCAGATCTCAGAGTTTTTTAGATTTTCGATTATTTGCTTTGACTCTACAGTTTGCACAGCCCCAATGGGGAAATCTGTGGCTGAGCCTGCATGAAGCTTGGAAAGTTTAGGATTTTGGAGCATTTCAGGTTTTAGGTGTTCAACTTTGGATGCTGCACTGCATTTGGAAATGAAAGAAGTTGGAGGGCCATTCTTGTCCATCCAGCCCTGCCTCCATATTCATAAAATCCACAGGATGGGCTCCCCGCCAAGGAGGAGCTGGCTCACCATCCCTGGTCCCCCTGCTCTGTCCTCTCACCATGGGCAGGGGCAGCAGTGTGGAGGGAAGGGTGGCATGGCTGTGGGGCCACTGTTTTGAAGGAGACTATTCTTGCTGGCTGTGCAATCAAAAGACGCATTGCTTTAGGAAAAGCTGTGGCAAAAGATCTCTTTAGAGTATTGAAGAGCAAAGATGTCACATTGAAGATGAAGGTGCGTCTGACTCATGCCATGGTATTTTCAGTTGCATCATATGGTTGTGAAAGCTGGACATTGAACAAGGGAGACAGAAAAAGAATTGATGCTTTTGAATTGTGGTGCTGGAGACGTCTATTGAATATACCATGGACTGCCAAAAGAGCCAACAGATCTGTCCTAGAAGAAGTGCAACCAGAGTGCTCCTTGGAAGCAAGAATGGCCAGACTGCGTCTTACGTATTTCGGACATGTAGTCAGGAGAGAACAATCCCTGGAGAAGGACATCATGTTTGGGAGAGTGGCAGGTCAACGCAAAAGAGGAAAACCCTCCAGCAGATGGATTGACACAGTGTCTGCAACAATGGGCTTAAACATAAATAAGATCGTGTGCCTGGCACAGAATCGGCAAGTGTTTTGATCTGCTGTACACAGGGTCACTATGAGTCGGACTCGACTCGACGGCACCTAACAACAACAACAATTCTTGCTGGCTGTGCAGTCTGGCTGTCATATGGCACCAAAGGCTCGGAGCTGTGCAAATTGAGAGCTAGAAATTATGGTCACGGCAATATCCTCGTCAGGGGGATGTGGCATTTTGATCAGAGGTGGAAAGCAGGGCTCCGCGTGTGATACCTGCCATTTGGTGTCAGAGGAAGTCAGGGAAGTGAGGTGCAAGAAGCCCTGTACTTTGTTCAGTTCCTCTCCCTTCATCTCCCGACTGGGCACATGGCCACACGGCCATATCTTGCGAGCCGTCCTCCATTGAGAACGTGCCTTTGACTACTTCCTGTCACATGGCTGCTCTCCTTCCCACAGTGGACCCTGTGCTCCTCATAGCAGTCACCCTCGCCACACAAGATGCTTTCCCCGCCAAGCGGGAGAACAGTGCCAGTCTGGGCAGGACGCAGAGCCTGAAGGGGTGGGAAGGCCGCTGGTTACCCAGGCGGAGCTGTTGCCAACTGCCACAGCTCCCAGGCCTGGTTAGTTGTTGTTGTTAGGTGCCGTCGAGTTGGTATCCGACTCATAGCGACCCTCTGTACAACAGGGGAAACACGATTGTCAGTGCTTCTCTGCTGTTCGTAGGGTTTTTCAATGGTAGATTGACTTTTGGGAGGGGCTTGCCAGGTCCTTCTCCCAAGCCTACAACTTCTGGTGTTCCCAGGCGGTCTCCCATCCAGGTGCTAACCAGGCCTGACCCTGCCTAGCTTCCGAGATCTGACGGGATCGGATGCCACAGGGCTACGGTTAGCTGTCCGCATTGCCCCTGAAGCTGAGTACTTTCTCACCTGTTTCTCTAACCAATCAGTCTTGCTTCCTCTGATTGCTATGTAAGTGTGGTCCATAGCTGGGCAGAGGGGTGCACACCTGTCACCCCAGCACCTCCCTCTGGATACAGAGGCAGTCCGCATAACTCAGGGAGACTCTGTCTCAAGATAAAATACAAAAGGGGCTGGAGGTACAGCTCTGTGGTGAGCATTTACTTGCTTGGCGTGCATGAGGCCTTGGGTTCAATCCCACAGTACCACAGAAAAGTTCCATCGTCTGTCTGTTCCTTTGTTTCAGTGAATTACTGAATCAGCACATCATTGCAGGTAACAGCACCCCAGAGTCAAGATGTGGCAATGCTTGTTCGTTTCCCAGGGTTTTGCTTTTTAAGACCTGTGCCTCTGCTTCATTGGTGGCAAGGTACTGTTTCAGGAGCCAGCTGTGTGGGGCATTTGCAGTGAGGGATCTTTTAAGTCTGGTTTGGTCAGGACCTACTCAGAGTCAACGGGGGGGGGGGGGGGGGGGGGGGGGGGGGGGGGGGGGGGGGGGGGCCCAGGACAGTCGGTGATGACTGCCTGCCTCACGGGCAGAGATGGCACCCGTGCCATCCTCACTGCCACCCTCTCCAGCCTGTTTAGTTTCCCTGCATCTGCATACTTCAGCTTCATTTGGTCCTAGTTCTGAAACAGGCAGCTTCAAGCTATGAAAAAGAACAGTCATTTTAGACAGATGCACAGGAAAGGCTAATTTGCTAACCCATGTGAACAGAGATTTCTGTGGGTGTCTTTTATTGTTCAACAGGGCTGGATGGGGCACATTCTGAACGTGGGGCCAAGTTCTCTCACACTTCTTTCTGGCGGGGCTGTGGATTTTTGGTGGTTTCAGTGATAATTGTGGTTGTTGGGAATGTCATTCTTGCAGGTTCT
>VMDO01043210.1:0-10058 GCA_007922755.1 Pedetes capensis
TACAAATGATTTTGAGTGCCTTGTTTTTCTTTCCAGATAATTAAAGATCTCAGAAAAGATGTCTATACTATGATTTAGACTCACATTTACATATTCATAAACACTTCATTGAGACATGGTAACCTGTGTCTGTGTACAAATGGAATTCAATTTCCAGGTTGACCATGCACAAACACTTCAAATACACCATGTTAGCAATATGCTAACTTGTAATGAAACACACACACACACACACACACACACACACACACACACATACATTTTTTTTCAGAGTAGCTACAGAAATTGGTCACTTCTGAATCAAGGAAGAAAACTAAGTTGCATTCAAAAAACATACTTGTTATAAAACTTCCCTGAGCTAAATATACCATTTGAGGATAACAATATTAGTCATGAAGCTTTGGCTTCAACTCATTATTAAAATGTCAAAATATGAAGGAAATAGATAATCAAATATATATTTGGATCAAAAGAGAACTATAACTTTGAAAGGCATACAACTTCAAAAGGAAATCTTAGTCAAACTCTATGATCTGTCTTTGCTGTGAAAGTAATTGATATTCTTGAACGTCAGATGTCATTTACCAAGTTATGAATTAGCCAAGAATTGTTTATTAAAGACAACAGAAATTTCTGGTCTTCATTCTAAATAACTCAAGCACATGGCAATATACACCAGTGGTTCAAAGAATCTTAGGGTTGTTATGACTGATTATTTTCTGAACACAGAGCATATTCTTACCCTGAGAAGTTTGATTTAAGGAAACTACAGAAACTTCTTTGGATTGATTTTATATGTTGCTAATTACAGTTATCACCATTTGGTAAATTTGTAAATTTAAAATAGAATATAACAATTCTTACTTTGCATTTATCTAAAGACTGGTTTCAAATAAAGTTAACCAAGCTTACATGTTGTAAATGTATTTAAATAATTATGCAAAGATAATTGAAATTCAAACTGAATAGGTGTTTATATATTGAAAAGTAAATTTTCCAGTGACCTGTTTTCCCTTGGGACCCAAATTTCCATACTGATTACCACAGAAATTATTGAGTTTTCTTGTGTGTTAATATATTAATTATCATTCATCTTTCCATTGCTTATCTTATCCCAGGTGCTATGCACCATAATCCTTGTTCTACAAGTTGCTTTATCACACAGCATTATACTTTAGGGATAAAATTGATCTCAGTGACACCTAACACATTTCTTTTCTGTTTTGTTTTCTTTGTTTCAAATTAATCCATTTCATTGTTGCTATTGTTAGGTGTTGTCAAATCAAGTGTGATTCATAGCAACCCTATGTACAACACAATGAAACACACCCTGATTCTGTGCCAGGCACATGATCTTATTAATGTTTATTTCACACACACACTTTAGCCAGTTTTCTGTTCATAATATTTTGTTACTAAAGACATATTGCAATGAAAGGTATTTTACTTACCTGCTTTTACACATGTGCCTATGGGCTCAAAGTTATATGTAAAGTAATTCCTACAATGTGAATTGCTAAATCAAAATATATGACAAATTATAATTTTGATAAGTGTTAAATACTTTGACAAAACTTTATGAAAGTACTCCTTGCACACACTTTGAGAAACATATTTTTTACTCATTTAAATTTCTTAATCTAAGGAAAAAGAGAGCTCATAATTTTAATATGCAAGAGTGAGGAGATATTTATTTCTTTAAAAACTCATTGTATTGTTCTGTTTATTTTTTCTATAATCTGCCAGTTAACACATTCACTTTTGTTTTAATATCTAATTGTTTTTCTTATATTATATCAGCTAGAATTAAAAAAAAACCATATTCTATACAGGTTACAAATACTTTGTCAATTTGAATTTTTGTATTTTGAAGGTTTCTATAACATTTTCAATGAAAAGTTGTACATACATATACACATAGATATATACAGAAGATATATCAAGATTATAACTTTGGTAACCTGATATCAAGATTATCTTTGCTATTAAACAAATTGAATATTAACTCAGTGACTTTTGGTGCATTTTTGATGTTCAAATACTGTATTGTTGATTCAAAAGAGGTTAAATGGCTATGAAGAGTGACAGATGGAAGGAAGTGAGTTGTCTCTATTAGGTAACTATCCAGAAATATCAATGTCATTTGTGAATAACCTATTTATCAACAAATAACTTTCAATAACCCTTTTATCATATATTAAAACATTTATCTATTTATAGTCTCTATTATTTAAAGCTGTCTCTATGTCATTAACATGGTATCTTAAATACCAGAGCTCTACAATATGTTCTCATATCTACTAGGTCTGTTGTAGTTAGGTGATGTTGAGTCAGTGCCTGTGGGGAATTATTTGGACACCCCTGAGGTGGACCAGGAGGGTGCCAGGGCCAAGGCTTGTTCAGTCTGGGACAATGTCTGAGCACTCCCCAGATCCTGCTAGTTCCTGCCCTATCCTCCAACCTTTAACCCTTAACCCAGGAACACAGATTGGGACCTATTTGACTCCCTAAGAGCCAATATTACTGCCCAAGTCCCAGTTAACCCTTCACTCCTTTACTCCTACCCCTCCCATTGAGTGATCCAAGATGGCCCCCAAACAGCCCAGCTCTGGTGTGGACTCCTTCAACATAATTGGCTGCCTGGAGCCACCTGATTGGTTACTAAGGGAGGCTTAGTGGTTGGCCCAACCCTCATTTAACCCATCAATTGCAAGTGCACTTTTCCAAACCCCCTCATGGAGAGTTGCCCCTCATGGTACAAGCTGCTCTCCAATTGGTTATGCCCTTTTCTGTGACCCCACCCAGAATGTATATAAACAGACCACCAACTACCCCAAGGATCCTTTTGTCTCTTTCTTCTGACCATCTGGATCCTGATTGTTGTACCCCACTCCTGACTTCACAAAGACCTTCAATCAAGCCACTGAAAATCAAGACACCAAGAGTCAAGAGCAGCTCTCAATCCCCCTGCCCCAGGGAGGAGGTGAGAGAAGATGACCTGTCAGAGACAACATCAGAACATTGGCGCCACCAGAAAAGCCCCAACAGAGCTGTTTGGCACTTTGATAGAGCTGTTGGTCCATCATAGCAGCAGCAACTCATGCCAGCTAGAGAACTGTATAGCCTTTAGGCTCTCCTGCAAAGGAGTAGTTTAATAAAGTTCCTGTTTGTTCTTGAGAGCTCCTGAGGTTCTTCTTGCTGTTACCGACCAGCTCTTGACCACTCCCAAGGGCCCACAAGCAAACTGGTGTTGAGGAGATCTCCATGGTCTTTTGCTGGGCCTAAGCAGACCTCAACAAGTGTCCAACTCATAGCTAGTGTACATACATCACATAAAACACTACCCAACACTGTACAATTCCCAGCCCTATCATCAGTGTTTCTCCACTACTAATAAGGTTTTCAATGGCTGGTTGTTTGGGCAGTGGGCTGCTGGGTCCTTCTCCCAGGCCTGTAGCACCTGGTATTCCTAGGCAGTTTTCCATCCAAGGACTAACCAGGCCAACCCTGCTTAGCTTCTGAGATCTGACAAGATCCCAGGCCACACTAGTACAGCTGCAAGCATAGACTCCTAAATGTCATTAAGCTTTGAAATATGAGAGTTTTAAATTTAAATTTTGAATATTAATTTATATTTAGTTTATATAGCTGACAAACTAGTGTGTTTTATAAGGTTCATATTTTAGTTATAAATTTGTTTAGGGAAAACTGAGATATTACTAAAAAATACCTTCTAAAACATACTTTCCAACTTTAGGTTATGCCAATCTATTTTGGCATATGTATTTGATCAACCATTATATACACACACACACACACACACACACATATATATACATATATACACATATATACATACTCATACATAATAGTATATGTGTAAATCTATGTGTATGTGTATATATGATGTGTATCTATTTATATCTACCTATATTGATATATAGAGAGAGATATATAGGAGAGATTTTGAAGAATTTATGGTAAATTTATTTCTACCTCTATATTTTCATAAAAGTTGTATTTCAAAACAATGGGGATAAATATATAATGTTTATATACAGGTTGATTAGTCTATATTAGAGATTGTTGTTGTTGTGTTAGGTGCCATCAAGTCGTGTCCAACTCATAGCAATGCTCACAGGGTTTTCAATGACTGATTGTTTCAGGATTGCCTTGGGAGTGGATTGTCATGTCCTTCTCCCATTTTTTGCAGTGCTGGGAATTGAACTCAGGACTTCAGAGACTGCACAGCAGTGCTCTACCAACTGAGCTAAATTCCAGCCTCACATATAAGATTAGGTACATTAATTAAGAAATTCTTTCCTTCATCCCTCAGGTTCTCTAATTTTGTTACTTTACCATAATGTTTGGATTTTTACTTTTCTTATTTTGTAAAACATAAATGACCTAGTTGAAAAGTTTTCTCTTCTATTGTCAATGCAAAAATTAATACTAAATGCCATTATAAACAAATAAACTACTAAAGACTGCTTGCTAAGAATTTATTAACTATAACACCTTTTTGAAATATAAAGACCTTTAAAACAGATCACACAATCAACTGCTCTTTTTTACTATTATCTCATTTTAGATTTTAACACAGGGTTTTGCTATGTAGCTTAGGTTGGGCTTGAACTCTTGATTATCCTGCATCAGCCTCCAGAGTGCTGGGATTTCAAGCCTGCATTACCACATTCAGATTCATTGCTTTATTTTACATCACACTGTTGTTATTTATACACCTATATTAATGACTAAATATTGAGTTTATAATTAAACTAATGTTTCCATTCTTAACATTATTCACTCTATCAGCTTCTGTAGTAATAAACTTAATAACATAATTAATTTGCTACAAAGCAGCTAAATACCAGGAAGAATTAAATATATGACAGTCTGAATCATTCTAGAATAGCACAGGAGCAGCCTGATAATCAAGGGTGACTGGAACGCAAAGGTTGGAAACAAAGAAAAGGCTCAGTAGTTGGAAAATATGGTCTTGGTGACAGAAACAAAGCTGGAGATCGCATGATAGAATATTGTCAGACCAATGACCTTTTCATTGCAAATACATTTTGAGTTGAGTCCGACTCATACCGACCTTATGTACAGCAAATCGAAACACTTGCCAATTCTGTGCCAGGAAAATGATCTTATTTATGTTTAACACCATTGTTGCAGGCACTGTGTCAATCCATATGGTGGAGGGTTTTCCTCTTTTGTGTTGACTTGCCACTCTCCCAAACATGATGTCCTTCTCCAGGGATTGATCTCTCCTGACTACATGTCTAAAATATGTAAGACACAGTCTGGCCATTCCTGCTTCCAAGGAGCACTCTGGTTGCACTTCTTCTAGGACACATTTGTTGGTTCTTTTGGAAGTCTATGGTGTATTCAATAGACTTATCCAGCACCACAATTCAAAGGCATTCATTCTTTTTCTGTCTCCCTTGTTCAATGTCCAGCTTTCACAACCATATGATGCCACTGAAAATACCATGGAAGGAGTCAGAAGCACCTTTGTCTTCAGTGTGACATCTTTGCTTTTCAATACTCTAAAGAGATCTTTTACTACAGCTTTTCCTAAAGCTATGCGTCTTTTGATTTCTTGACTGCTGCTTCCATGGATGTTGATTATAGAAACAAGGAAAGCAAAGTCTTGGACAACCTCAATCTTTTCTCCATTTATTGTGAAGTTGCATACTGACCCAGTCGTAAGGATTTTTGTTTTGTTGATGTTTAGTGGTAACCCATATTGAAGGCTATGATCTTTGATCTTCATCAGTAAATGTTTTAAATCCTCTTCACTTTCAGCAAGCAGAGTTGTGTCATCTGCATAACGCAGGTTGTTAATGAGTCTTCCTCCAATCTTGATGCCACGTTCTTCCTCATAAAGTCCAACTTCTCGGATTATTTGCTCTGCATATAAATTGAAGAGATAGGGTGAAAGTATACAGCCCTGACGCACACCTTTCTCAACTTGAAACCACTCAGTGTTTCCTTGTTCTATTCAAACAACTGCCTCCTGGTTCACGTAGAGATTTCTCATGAGCACAATTAGGTGTTCTGGTATTCCCATTTTCTGAAGTGTTATCCATCATTTGTTATGATCCACACAATCAAATGCTTTTGCATAGTAGTTAATAAAACATAGATAGACATCTTTTCAATATTCTCTGCTTTCAGCTAATATCCACCTGACATCAGCCATGATGTCCCTCGTGTGCCACCCTCTTCTGAATCCCACTTGATTTTCTGGTAATTCCCTGTCAGTGTATTGCTGCAGTCGCTTCTGAATGATCTTTAGTAGAATTTTGCTGGTGGGCAATATTAATGGTATTGTCCAATAGTTTGCTCATTCAGTTGGATCCCCTCTTTTGGGAATAGGCACAAGTATGGACCTCTTCCAGTCAGTTGGTGAAGTAGCTGTTTTCCTAACCTGTTGGCACAAACATGTTAACACCTCCAGTGCTGCATCTGTTTGTTGAAACATCTCTATTGGTATCCCATCAATTCCTGGAGCCTTGTGTTTAGCCAGTTCTTTCAAGGCAGATTCAACTTTGTCCTTCAACATCTTTGGTTCCTCTTCATATGCAACCTCTTGGAATGGTTAGTCATCTACAAATTCTTTCTTGTATAATGACTCTTTGTGTTCTTGCCATCTTCTTTTGATGTTTCCTGAATCATTTAATATTTTCCCTGTAGAATCTTTCACTACTGACACTCGAGGCTTGAATTTGTTCTTCACTTCCTTAAGCTTGAGAAACACAGTGTATTCTTCCCTTTGGGTTTTCTGCCTCCAGGTCCTTGCACATGTCATTATAATATTTGTTTTGGTCTTCTCGAGATGCCTTCTGAAATCTTCTGTTTAGTTCCTTAACTTCATCATATATTCCTTTTACTTTAGCTGCTGGATGTTGAAGGTCAATTTCTAATGTCTCTTTTGACATGAAATTTGGTCTTTTCTTTTTTTCTTGTCTTTTAAAGAACTTTTTGCTTCTTTCTTGAATGATATCTTTTATGTCATGTATAACTCTTCTGGTCTCCTATCATTTGTGTCTAATGCATTAAACCTATTTTTGAGGTGGTCTCTGAACTCAGGTGGGATATGCTCAAGGTCATACCGTGACTCTCATATACTTGATCTAATTTTCTTCAGCTTCAGTGTGAACTAGCATACGAGAAGTTGATGGTCTGATCCACAGTCAGCACCTGGACTTGATTTAACATTTTGTATAGAGCTTTTCCATCATCTCTTTCCACATATGTAGTCAATTTAATTCCTTTTTGTTCCATCTGGGCAAGACCATGTGTATAGTCTCTGTTTATGATGTTGAAAAAATGTATTTGTAATGAAAAGGTCATTCGTCTGACAATATTCTCTCATGCGATCTCCAGCTTCATTTATGTGGCCAAGACCATATTTTCCAACTACTGGGCCTTCTTCTTTGTTTCCAACCTTTGCATTTCAGTCACCAGTGATTATCAGTATGTCTTGATTGCATGTTTGATCTATTTCAGATTGCAGAAGCTGATAAAAGACTTCCCTTTCTTCATTTGTGGCCTTAGTGGTGGGTGCATCAATTTAAATAATAGTCATATTACCTGGCCTTCATTGTAGGTGTATGGATATTATTCTACCACTGACAACATTGTATTTCATGACAGATCTTGAAATGTCTTTTTTGATGATGAGTGCAACCCCATTTCTCTTTAGTTTTTCATTCCCAGCATAGTTGACCATATGATTTTCTGATTCAAAATGGCATATGCCAGTCCATTTTAGCTCACTGATGCCTAGAATGTCAATGTTTATGTGCTCCATTTCTCTTTTAATGATTTCTAATTTTCCTAGATTTGTACTATGTACATTCCATGTTCTAATTATTAATGGATGTTTACAGTTGTTTCTCCTCATTTTGAGTCATGTCACATCAGTAAATGGAGGTCCCTGGGGTTGTACTCCACTTCTGTCATCATGGTAGACTCCACTTTGAGGAGGCAACTCTTCCCCAGTAGTCTTTTGTGTGCCTTCCAACCTGGGGGCTCATTTTCTGGCACTATATCTGGCAGTCCTTCTTTGCTATTCATAAGGTTTTTAATGGCTAGTTGTTTCAGGAGTGGTTTGCCAGGTCCTACTCCTTAGTCTATCTTAGTCTGGAAGCTCAGCTGAAAACCTGTCCACTATGGGTCACCTTGCTCATATGTGAGGGACCAGTGGCAGAGCTCTCAGCCTCATCACAACACACAAGCCCCCACAGTGTAGCAAACTGACAGATGTGTGGGGGCTAGATATGGTAGTAAAATAAAAATTTTACCTTTAACACAGAGTTACATTAAAATTAGAAAAATTGATAAATGATTATGTTCTATGGTGACAACCATTCAATGATTACTACAAGAGAGTAATCACAATAAAAATTGCAATTATGTTGAAGTCCCAGCAAAAATATTATTTCCCAAAACTTCCTCACATCTTAAACAAAATTAATGGACCAGTAAGCTATTGAAATCAATACAACAGTTGATAAATTTTTATTCTCTGCATGAAATAACATGTTCTTTATAAATGCAGTTCTTAAGGCAAATGATATTTGCCATGACATTGACCAAATGTGGAGACAACCTCAAGTAAGAATACTATATTTCTATGCATGTTAATATAGAGTTTTTCCTTGTTACGGAATTGAGACCAAATGGAGTGTTTCTTCTTTGATGAAAAACATTGTGCATTTTAGTATATCTTTACATATTCACCCAAAATTAAGTTGATTTTTGCAATCTAAATTTATTATACATGAAAGAAGATAAAGTAGAATTGGAAGAAAATTGATTAGATAGATAAATTTGATGATGGAGCAACTTTTTTGTTCCATACATTTTTTTTAAGAATATAAATGATTTTTATAGAGTTATTTTGATTGTTTACAGGTTAAAAACAACCAAATCTCACAGAAATTAAGTTGACAAACTCCCGGTAGTACTCCAGTGACCTCCGATGGTACAGTTTCTCTTTTGGTGGAACACCAGTACCCGCTTTGCAAGAATTCATTTTCATCAACCACAATCACCATTACCAAAGATTCTCTGTTCAGTCCTTACAACATAGTGTCTCATCCAGAGTGTACTATTTCTACATGGTTAAATCTAACAAGTAATAAATATATGAGATGAGTTCAAATCTATTGAAATCTTTATTTTGGTTTAATTTGTGTATGTATATATGCATAAAGTTTTGCTAGGTTGCCTTGCAGAGGAAGTAAATGGGTGTAAAGAGTCTTCTCATCCCTCCCCATTGACTCTCCTCCCAATTCCACCTTCCACAATCTTCACTTCCCTCTCCTAGTCCCTCCCACCTTCTTTCAATGTTATACAACTTCAGGAGTACATTGGAAAAATAGGGGAATATAAGCCAAATAAGCATTTGAGTTTTACTACATATTAGCCTTAAGGCTCCATGAACCTTGTGGGGTTGATGAAAGTGTTGCCAGAAGTGATTTAAAGGATACATAATGGAAAAATCCAATGTTGTATTACTCTGTATCCCATCATTTACTAATAAAGGAAGAAGAGAAGAGTCTCATATGCTAAATTGGTATTTTGTGGAAAATACAGAAAGCTGTAATTCCTCTTGAGAATTTTGCAGTTAAACCAGAGATAATGAATGATTCAAATAGGTGTCACAACAGCAAAAGAAGCAATCATTTTAGAAAATATCTTTTTTCCTTACTATCACAATACTAAATGAAAATCACATTGAATATTCTCAGAATAAACAATTTCAATCACATTGTTAGAAGCAAAAATCACATTTGGTAGTCTCAAAAATAAATAATTTCATTAAAATGTATTTAAAGCGAAACAGAGGCAATACTAGACAAAAACAGTACAATAATTATAATTGAGATTATGAAATTTGATGTCATATAGACTTCTTTTTGAGCTGTTGATTTAACAATGCCTAACTTGAGGGCATTACTAAGTACTTTAGCTTAGTCATGTATAAAATGAGGCTAAGAATACCTGCCTTATAGAGTTATTTTGAGAATTAAATGAAA
>VMDO01043211.1:0-10056 GCA_007922755.1 Pedetes capensis
ATTGTGAAGGATCTTATATATTTCAAAGTCATTGCTACTACATGAAGTTTTGTAATAATTTTCACATTATCCAACATATTTACAAATATACAGGTATACACCATACTTTGGATAGAAATTCCAGGGCCAGAATTCCACTAACAATAAGTAAGGAGGATTTTTCCTCAAAAAAAAAAATTGAATCTAAGTAAAATGTCTGATGTTTAAGAATACTGACTTCTTAATCTCCTCTGCACACTTAAATTTCTTGGGTATGGAAAAATTTCTAATTTCTAATTTGGCAATCTGTCACTTCTGCCCTACAATAATCTTCTTCCAGTGGTATTACTCTAGTAAGTTAATATAGAGCCCAAAGAATCCATTAAATGTCAATATCCATGAAAAGATTAACCTAACCAACAAATTTTTAGTAAGTATACCATTTTAAATAACTGAAACCAAAGCCAAGTGCACATATATTTATATTTATATATGCTTTTCTTGGGAGTTGGGATTTAGCTCAATTGGTAGAGCACAGCTCTGCAGTCTCTGAAGTCCCAAGTTCAATTCCCAGCACTGCAAAAATGAGAGAAGGACAAGGCAATCTACTCCCAAGGCAATCCTGAAAAAATCAGTCATTGAAAAACCTATGAGGGTTGCTATCAGTCAGACAAGACTCAATGCCACCTAACAACAACAACAACAACATGCTATTCTTAAAGATAATTTTAGAAATTGTGCAATAACTACTTTAGGAAAACTCCCTGGGATTTCTTATGTAAGAACTGATATTTGTGTTTTACTAGTTCTTGGCATTCCTAAATGAGTTAGGATTGATTTTTTACAATACTAAAATTGAGGGTTTTATGTTAAGATTATGTTATTGTTTATTAGAATTTTTGTGTTGACAGTGATAGTATTAAAATGTCAAGAAAAAATTCATTGGGCTATTAATCAAGGGCTCCATTGATCTACAAATGACAATATGTACTTTATAAGGCCAGTGAAACTGAATTGCTAGTTTTCCTGAGAGCCTTTACATACCACAAAGTAGCAAATCTAAAAGTCAAAATATATTTATACGTACAAAGGTCACTATGGGATGGACCTGAATCAATTGTACCTAACAACAACAACAACAATAACAACAGCACTTCAGCAACTAAAGTAGAAGGAAGACATGATGAAGTTAAAGAACTAAACAGAAGATTTAAAAGGGCAGCTCAAGAAGATAAAACCAAATATAATGACACTTGCAAAGAGCTGGAGATAGAAAACCAAAAGGAAAAAAAAATCCTGTTTTTCTCAAGGTTGAAGAATTGAAGAAAAAATTCAATCCTTGCATGGTAATACTAAAGGATTCTACAGGGAAAACATTAAATGAGCAGGAAATATCAAAAAGAGATGGAAGGAATACACAGAGTCATTACATCAAAAAGAATTGGTGGATAATGAAGCATTTCAAGAGGTTGCATATGATCAGGAAACAATGATTCTGAAGGAAGAAGTGGAATCTACCTTGAGATGAACACAAGAGTCCCAGGCATTGATGGAATACCAATAGAAATGTTCAACAAATGGATGCAGCACTGGAGGTGCTCACTTATTTGTGCCAAGAAAACTGGAAAATAGCTACCTGGCCAACTGATTGGAAGAAACACATATTTATGTCTTTTGCCAAGATAAAGGATCCAGACAAATGTGGAAATTACCAAATGATATTATTGTTATCACACATAGTTTAAAATTTGGAGGATTGTTTGAAAGTGACTGCAACAGGATATAGACAAGGAACTACAAGAAAATCAAGCCAGATTTAGATAAGAGTGTGGAACAAGGGATATCATTGCTGATGTCAGGTAGATTTTGGTGAAAAGCAGAGAATACCCAAAAGGTGTCTATGTTTTATTGAATATGCAAAGGTATTTGACTGTGTGGATCATAAGAAATTATGGATAATTGGGAAAAATGGGAATACCAGAGCACTTAGTTGTGCTTCTGAGGAATCTGTACATGGACCCTGAGGCAGTCATTTGAACAGAACAAGGAAACACTGTCTGGTTTAAAGTTAGGAAGGTGTCCGCCAGGGCTGTATGATTTCACAGTACCTCTTCAATCCCTATGGTAGGCAAATAATCTATGAAGATGGACTTTATGAAGAAGAATGTGGCATCAGGGTTATAGAAAGACTCATTAACATACTGCATTATGTGTATGCTACAACTCTGCTTGCAGAAAGTGAAGAGGACTTGAAATATTTATTGATGAAAATCAAAGAATACAGCCTTCAGTACAGATTTCAGTACCTCGACATCAAGAGAACAAAAATCTCTGCACTGGGTCATTAAGCAACTCCATGAAAAATTCAGGAAAAAAATAAGATCGAACAAGATTTTGCTTTATTTTCTTCTATAATCAACACCTGTGGAAGTAACAGTCAAAAAGTCAAAAGACTCATTGCATTGGCAAAAGCTATTGCAAAAGATCTCTGTAAAGTGTTAAAATGTAAATATATCACATTGAAGATGAATGTGCACCTGACTCATGCCATGGTATTTTCACCTGCATCATATGGCTGTGAAAGCAGGACCGTGAATAAGGGAGACAGAAGAATTAATACTTTTGAATTATGGTGCTGGAGACATACTGAATATATAATAGACTGCCAAAAGAACCAACAGATCTATTCTAGAGGAAGTGCACTTGGAATGTTCCTTGGAAGCAAGGATGACTAGACTGTGTCTGATGCATTTTGGACATGTAGTCAGGAGGGACAAATACCTGGATAAGGACATCATGTTTGGGACAGTGGTGGGTCAATGTAAAAAAGGAAGATCATCAACTGGATCTAATGATACAGTGACTACAACAATGGGCTTAAACATAAAAAGGATCATGTGCCTGGCACAGTGTCAGGTAGTGTTTCATCCTATTCTACATAGGGCTCTTATGAATTGAACTGGACTTGATGAGACCTAACAACAAATAGCAACATCTAAGAAAGTTATCAGATCTTATCACTTCTTAACAATTTTGCTACAACTATTGAATTCAATGCACCATGATATTTTGCATGAGTTATTGGAAGAAAAAACAAAACAAAACAAATGAGCAAATAAAATAATCTCATAGCTTGGTGTAGTGTCCCATGCCTGTAATCCCAGTTACTCAGGAGGCAGAAACAACAGGAATGCTTGCTGTAGCCTAGAGGTAGCCTGTGTAATTTAGCAAGAACTTGTCTCAAGATAAAAAATAAAACATGATCTGGGTGCAAACCAGGGTAGAGCACTTACAAAGTGTGTGAGCAGCCCTGGGTTCAAACTCCAAGTACTGGGGAAAAAATAAAGCCAACCAATTAAATAAACAAAAGAAACCTGTTAGCTTGTCTCTCTGTCTTTATAGTAATAAAAACCTTTTCCACACAATAACTAAAATAAGCTTTCTCAAGGCTAAATGAAATTGTATAACACATTTGCTTAAACACTGTTCACTATCCACAAGATCCAGATATTAACCTAGGAGCTTTTTAAGGCCTAAAATATCCCTATCACCCCTAATTCACTTCCTTCTATGCTTCCCACCTATCTTATATTTAGTCTTAGTTTACTTCTTCTATCCTTTATATACTCCAGTACAACCTCATAGCAACACATTGATGAGCTGTGATTTATATAATATTATAAAAACAGAAATTAAGATTAGTGGTTATTAGCTTCAATTTTAAATTTATCACATTTTTCATTATGTGTTCAATTTCCTTCTCTCATTATTATCAACTGTTTTTCTTTACAGTATGTGAATATAATAAATTCAAGCTTGTTATACCTAATATAAATTGTAACACTTTCCTGAGACTTCCCATAACTTACTACCATACCACCGATCCTGGAACAAATTTGCTTTTTTTTTTTACTTTTTAATTTTGTTTACATTTAGCAAGTACTCCCAGGGAAATATGAAGATGTTGAGGTTCTGGAAACAATATCCCAAAGTAGGGCTCTTTGGCCTGTTCAGTACTTTGAACTATACGACATTGGAATGGTTTCTGAAGCATGGTGTCTCTGGCCTTCTCCTGCCCTCCTATCTGCAATCGCTTTTTTCTCCCTTAAAGCAAGTAATGGAAAACTGAATTCTCTTCCACAGTGGGTCACAAAAACTAAACCTCTTTTCCCCAAACAAACCATAAAAACTAGAAATATTATTCAAATCTTATCCCACCTTTCTGGGTAGGTGCTGCCCATAAAGAACTTTTCTGACCCAATTTGTCTGACACTAGGTCATAAGATCCTTATTCCAGTTTCCCATGTGCAGGAGGAAAGAATGCTATAAAAAGGTCAAGAAGCATCTGAACAGAGAGGCTTTGTTGGATTTTCCCCCACAGTCTGTTAACATTAGGTCATATAATTTTGTCCAATTACATTTCTACATGGGTGTCAATTATTCATCAAATCTTTGCATAAAAATAGACAGTGTTCATTGGGCTTATGGATTTTCTTTCTTGAAGTACCCTCATCATTTTAATTTTTATCAAATAAATTTATCATTCTTTTCTCTGATTAACTTCTCTTTGGTTGGTGGTGGTTGTGACACTTATGGTGGGTGCTGAAAGGTGTCATAGCCTTTGCGCCATTATAAAGATCAGAAAAGAAAAAAATGATAGTTGAAAAGTAATAGAGACTATGACATACTATAGCTTGATTTAGGATCTCAGTTTTAGGAGTGTGGAAAAGAGATATGTATTCATTTGAATCTATATTTCAAATTGTGACTTTTGACTTTGTCCCAGGCTCTCGGTCAGTTGTTGTTGTTAGGTGCCTTTGAGTCTTGTCTGACACATAGTGACCCTCATAGGGTTTTCAATGGTTGAATGTTTTGGGATTGCCTCAGGAGTGGATTCCCCCATCCTTCTCCCACTTTTGTTATGCTGGGAATCAAACTTGGGATCTCAGAGAATGCATAGAATCGCTCTACCAACTGAGCTAAATCCCAGCTCCTCTCAGTCAATAGTAGTGTGATATTCTGGTAGCAGAAGCAAATCACAACTCCCATTTAGCCACAGAATTATGATGGTAAACAATTGATATGCTACAGTGTACAGTGCTGCTAAGCTATGATGTTCAGTATTTTAGATGTATGAAATGCAGTTGATACTTTTAACTTATAATGGATTATATCTTGTAAACTATAAGTTAAGGGGCCTCTGTATTTCAATGACTACATAACCTAGAAAACAAGAAACACTAATTGTTTTAAGCTACATCTTCAATTGCATTACTCTCATGGGGTGTGAGGAATTGTTGTGTGTTAACACAACTATCTACTGAACTTGATGCAAAAATTCTTGAAGACAGCATTGGTTTTACAAGCATGAAATAACTGAATGAGGTAGAATGATATAAGACAAAGAAAGTCATTAGCCTTGAGGTTGTATCTTTGACTATTCTCACTCTAACAACTGTTTTTCTAGTTTGTGTCTAAATAGGAACACAGTATTAGTAATCTGGGCTGGGGTTTAGCTCTGTGGGTGGAGTGCTGCTCCACATTTTTTGAAGACCCAGTTTTGATTCCCAGCATCACAAAATTGGAAGAAGGATGTGGGAATCTACTCAAGGCAATCCTGAAACAATCAGTAATTGAAAACCCTATGAGGGTTGCTATGAATCTCACTGAACTCGATAGCACCTATCAACAACAACATTAGTAATCTACATTTTGAGTATAAGATCTTTGTTGTTGTTGTTGTTGTTAGGTGCCATCAAGTCGTATTTGACTCATAGTGACTCCTACAGTGTTTTTAATGGCTGATTGTTTTGGGATTGCATCAAGAGTAGATTGCCATGTCCTTCTCCCATTTTTGCGGTGCTTGGAATTAATCTTGGGACCTCAGAGACTACAGATTGGGTAGTATCTAACAACAATATATTATACAATACCAATGTAAAATTAATTTGACACTACTTTACAGAGATCAGATAAAATTGGATCCCCAGCAATGGACAGAACAGAAAATCCTAATAGAATTTTCAATTTACTGTTGGTTTTTTGTTTGCTAAGTTGTTGAACTCCTCAAATGCTACTTGATGTTGAATAAGTAAAAGAGAACATATGAAAATCACGCATGTGTCTCTTTTTATGTTATGAAAAAGAAATATTTTATTTACAAGAGGGTATTTTATTTATAAAATGTTTTATCAGTAATCACAATAATATCCTTTATGACACTTTACCATTCTGTTTTGATATTCTGTAGGATTTAAAAGTTACATACAAAATATTTTCTTAATCACTTCTCTGTGTTTTTGCTAAGATCAATTTTAAAATATTTCCTAAATTTCATAATGCTCCTTTCCATCATATCCTCAGTGTCTTGTGCTTCTTTACTTCCTTTAGTCTCAGTTCAGCTTTATATTAACTAAACAAGATTCATAAGTGCCCTCATGTGCTAGGCACTACACCATGGACTATAGATAAAAATGTGACTAAAAAGTGCTACACTGAAGGATCTCATATTCTTAAAGGGGAGCAAAGCAAGTTTAAAAAAATACTGTGATTCTTATGATAAATCATTAAAGTAAACAATATAGAAATAAGAGAGAAGTGGAATTAACTGATAGGGAAGAAGTGATAAGGAAAGATTTTATAGATGATATGGCACTTAATTTGGATTTTCAAGACAGAATGGGCATTTCTCTACTAGAGAAAGTGTATGGGGCATTTTGATCCTGGAGATCGCCAAGTGAAAAAGCAAGTAAGATGGAAGAGAATTGTAAGGAAAAATTGAGAGGAAATTGGCAAAGACTCGCAAATTGGGAAAATGGCTTTTGAATATCTGGTTTGTAAATTAGAAATCTAGTGAAAATGAAAGTAACTTGGTTGCAGGTTTGTACAAAATCCTTCCTGATTGGACAATTGGACTGAAAGCTGATTGGCTCAGGCCATTCCATGGGCGAACTATATAAGGAGCTGCTCTCCGGCAGCTCCACCCCTTTTTCTTGCCTTCTTGCTCTGTTCCTGTCCAGACCACCAATGAGGAAACGCCTCTCCCGCTGCTCTCCCCTGGAACTTTGGTGAGGAAAGAATGCTCTCCTGTCACAATCCTCAACAAGGAAAAGAACCTGCTCTCTGTCTGATCACCGCCGAAGCACCAGCTGTCTCCTTCTGACCACCGAGACGACCAACACAGGTGTTTGCCTCTGGAAGGCAAAAGCGCCTGAGGCTTTTCCTTTCTCCCTCCTCTGCCGGGGTCCTGGGGGCCGCAGGAGTCTGCGCCCCTCACCTGAGGGTCCCGAGTGGACTGTGTTTAGTATCTGTGTGCTCGGCGGTGCCACCTGTCCGAACCTCCAGGCCGGACCGGGAGGCGCGCCCCCCACATAGAATTGGCACCCGAACGTGGGGCCCAACATAGAGTTGGCACCTGAACGTGGGGCCCAACAAGAATGAGTGATTTAAGGTTAACCAATAACCCTGCATTTGCTTAAATACAAAATGTGAATAGAAGACTAGTAGGAAATAAACCTGAAGAATAGTTCAGACTTTCAAACTCTCTGAAAATATTAGAGCAGAAAGAAGTGGGGAGAGGTCTGGAGAGGGGGCAGAAATGATCGTGGAAGAAGGAGGGGAGGGGAAATAATACTGAGGATTAAAAAGGCAGAGAGGACAATCTCAAGTTACATGATGCAACTCCATGAATATATGAGAAAAAAAGGGAATATAACCCATAATTGCATATGATTTTTAGCACATATTAATCAAAGGGTTTTATAAATTATATAAGTTGATGTAATTGTAACCAAAACCAATGTAGTAGGTGCACAACGAATATAGCATATGCCTTACTACTCAGTACCCCACTATCATTTGTTAATAAAAAACTATGTATTTTATAAAATAAAGAAGAATGCCTCCTTTGATATCCTTATGAGCTTGAAATATAAAAGAATGGAATTGTTATCTTTTTTTCCAGTATTGGAGGCTGAACTCAGGGCCTTATATATGCTGGGTAAAGGCTCTATCACTGAGCTGCATCCTCAGCACTGTATTTCTTTATTTATTTTTAAATTCTGAGATGGGCTCTGCCTAAGTTGCACAGGAAGCCTGTGGCCTAGAAATTGTGATCCTCACCCTCCTGAGTTGCTGGGGTTACAAATGAGAGCCATGGTGCCTGGAAAAATTGTCTTCTTTATGAATTATCTCTTAGTATCTTTCTTTTAAGTTTAGATGGGGATATATATATATATATATATATATATATATATATATATATATATGGAATTTATTTCCATCTCCTACCATTCTACAGAATGTTAATGATAATGTCCATTTAAATACTGATTCTGCCATTTATTAGTCAAAGTGTTGCAAGTAGTTGAAAGCTTGGGAGGTCTCAGAGATGAGGACAAGATTGAACCCTCTACTCATTTGTTCCAAGTTCTTGTCACCATAACAAAAACAGTTCAGAGATGAGATAAATAATTGGAAAGAACTCTTACTACAGAGTGAAAGTGCATACTCAAGGAGTGATACAGCCTTCTCAAGAGAGAGTCACATCATCTGGATTTTGGATAGCCTCTTTCTCAGCAAATTTTAATGAAGAAGAGGATTATTCATGAGTAAAAGTGGGAGAAAAGGGGAAGAATTCCAGGAATTATTCAGGATTTTCCCAGAATAGGGTTTATCTTTTTTTCTTTTATGGGGATTTTGAATGTGTAATATCATCAGGTGCATGATGGAAACAGTCAGGTTTGCAAGGGTAATGATTTGGATATGCCACTATAATGAAGCAAAAGACAGGTAGTGTGGGGTATATGCCTCCTGGTCCAGCCTGGATGTTCAGATGGGTGGTGCAGCCACACACACAGATAGTAAACACAATTCACTTGGATCCTTGGGTGAGGGGCACAGAATCCTTCCACCCTTGGGACGCTGGTGGAGACAGGAGAAAGGAAAAGCCTCAGGCACTTTTGCCTTGCAGGGACAAACACAGCTCTTTATTTCTCTCTCCTCGCTCTTAGAAGGGTGAGGAGAAACCCAAAGCATACAGCTTTAAGTACTAGCTGCTCTTACACTGCCTCAAGGGCAGATACTCCTGTGTTAGTGGTCTCGGTGGTCACAAGGATAGAGTTCTTGCTTTGCTGGTTATCAGACAGAGAGAGAATTCTTATCTAGTTGGTGGTCTGGGTGAGAGAGAGAGCTGTTTCCTTATTGATGGTGTGGGTGCAAGAGAGAGAGATCTTGCTTCCTCAGTGGTTTGGGTGAGACAGAGGGGGGGGAGAGAGAGATATCTTGCTTCCTTGGTGGTATGGGTGAGAAAGAGAGTTGTTTCCTTGCCGATGGTCTGGGCGAGAGAGAGAGGAGAGAGAGAGAGAGAGCTGCTGCAGTGCAGCTCTTTACATAGCTCACCCATGAATGGCCTGAGCCAATCAGCTTTGAGTCCAGTTGTCCAATCAGGTTCAGGGGATTTGTGAAGGGTTTTGTACAATCATCCAATCAAGTTACTTTCATTTTTCCTAGATTTCTAATTTACAAACCAGATCTTCAAAAGCTGTTTTCCCAGTTTGGGGTTTTTGCCAATTTTCTCCCAATTTCTCCCTACAAGTTAGCACTTGTCTTGCTCAGACATGTTAGTCCCTCCTGGTTTGGGGTGGTCTTCTTCTTCTTCTTTTTTTTTAACCATTTGGACACATATACAATGTCTGGCTGTATTAGAGGCCTGTAGTTGCATCAGTCTCTAGCCAACATGAAAATAATACCTACAAATAAGTGTCTCTAGCTAAAATTTTAAACATCATTCTCCAGTGAAATGATCATTTTCAGAAGCAATAAGAAGAAAGTATTTTCTAGTTAATGATTAAGCATTGGGTCCTTAATTCAAGAGTTCAAAAATATGTCAATGAACTACTTTTCCATTTTTACCCACATATTACATTTTTTATTAGAAATTTTTAATGTACATCATAATGTGATTCATTTTGACATGCTTTTCATTGTGACAATTTTCATATATGTAATTTGATAAGCATTATTCATATAGGTTACCCCTTATCCTCCTCTATGTTTCCCCCATCCCCCCTTCCTATC